>JACMII010000042.1:0-22638 GCA_014805405.1 Bunonema sp. RGD898 | reverse complement strand
AGCTGCCGTACGAGTTCCGTATCGTTGTGATGGGTCTTGATCGCGTCGGCGTGCCCGCTCGCCAAGGCGGATGCCGACTCGATGAGATCCGGTCGAAGGGTGCCCTGCGCCAGGAAGTAGTCCTCCTTCTTGAGGCCGAGCTCGCGCATCGTTCGTTCCGTGACGCGCACGAACGTGTTGCCGATGATGCCTGGACACGTTCGCCGTACTATCGTTCAAGAACCCCCCGCTCGCCCCGTACGTCTTTTCAGCTCCGGCTCCGTCACCCGACACAGGGTGTCGGTCGTCTTGGCGCCGGTCTTTCTCTTCGGCTCGATCGCGTCGTCCACGTGCTCCGTCGCGAGCGCAAAGTCCAGGGCGCAGGATCGTCGATGAACCTTGAGCCCGAGCGCGTCCAGAGACGCGACGACCGAGTCGGACTCGCTGGCGCGCATGAAACCTGTGGCACACGCGCGCAAGTCTTCCTCCCTCGTCAGACGATCTCGATTACCGTGATCGATGTGAACGGCCGTCACTCGTTCTGCGCTCAGAGCCTCGCGACAGAGCGCCGCGCACACCGCCGAGTCGACGCCACCAGAGACCAGAACCTGGGTCACACACACGATTCTCTGGTGACACACGCGCGGAGGAGACGTACCAGGACTTTCTTGTCCCCGACAATCGATCGAATCTCATCGATGCACGCCGTTCGACGGCAGCCCATCGTGTAGTCGCCGCGACATTCTATTGCTCAGCTTAATAGACGTACACCATTAGAGTGCCCACTCGCTACGTCGAAGAGAAAGTTGCGCAGCATGGCGACGCCATTCTTCGTGAGATCGACTTCCGGATGGAACTGAACGCCGTAGAGCTTCTTGGCGTCGTTCGCTATGGCCGCGACGTGGTGCTGGGATCGTGCGACCACCCGGTATCCGGTCGCCATCTGGTCGTCCGTCACGGCGTCGCCATGCGTCAGCAGCACGTCCTGATCGGGATCCAGGTCCTTGAAGATCGGGCACGTCGAGTCGCATCGAACTCGCGCAACGCCATCCTCTCGGACCGCGCCCGCCTTGACGCCCACGCCGCCGCTGTACTTTGCGAGCAACTGAAGGTCGCTTTTCTTGGCAACCGCCGCGCCAGAGCCAATAACCTGGAAGCCGTAGCAAATGCCGAAAACCGGAAGACCACAATCGAAGAGCGCCGGGTCGCATTGCGGCGCGTCGGCGGCGTAAACCGACGCAGGACCGCCGCTGATGATGATGGCCCTAAAGCTGGCTGTAAGGGGCACCCTTTCGGCAACCGACTTGTATCTCGGGTCGGCCTTGATTTGAGCCGCCGCAGTTCCAAGTGGCAACATTTCGCCGAGCACGGAGAGCTCACGAACGCGGCGGTCGATCACCTGCGCGCGATCGTTGTTGTATGCATAATGATAATAATAATAATAATGATCGTCCAGAAATGCGCCCCACCTTTCCATATTGTGCGCCCGAATCCAGGATCGCGACGCGTTCCGTATTGTCCTCCTCAGTAGCGTCGTGATTTGCGTGCCCGTTCGACGCCATGACTGATGCGATTTGCTTTACGACCAGAATGGGGTCCTAATTCGTGTTTCGTCAACTTTGTTAATAAACGATTAATTACCCACCTCAACCGCCTTCTGCTGGTCGTCCGTCGAGAGCCTGGCTCGCTTTGCGTCCGTGGCTCTTCGGTTCTGCAACGCCGGAGATTGAACAGGAAGAGATTGCGAAAAGAAATAAGGGAGAGAGAGAGAAAGAGAACGACGGACCGGAGCTGTCGTTTCGTCGACGGCGCCGCCCTCTGCCTCCTCCTCCTCTCGGTCTCTTGCGTCCGCGGTTGCTGCTGCTGGTCTGGCCTCTTTGGAGGCGTCTCGCTTCATGCCTACAGAGGAACAATTCTGCTGAATGCAGGACGAGAAATAAGATGTGAAGAAGATAAGATAGAAGAAACACGAGCACAGCCAGCCCAGCAGTCACTACTTGAACGAATACGACTATGGAGACATTTAACCGAAACACTGAAGATGAATTATGCAAACTAGCACCGCCTGAAAATCGAGCACTACGTGGAAACTCGGGCACTGCGCGAAGTGGAACAATACCGCCAGCAACTTGAAACTTTATGAAGATGAGACCACACCGAACGAGCGAGCGAGCGAACAAAGAACAATGGAAAAGACAGAACTGACCAGAGCGGTCGCCAGCTCGAGAGCGCTCGACGCGTCGAGACCGTCGAGCTCAGAAGGCAAGGCGTGCGCGCGCGTGTAGGCCAAAGTCGTGCTGCAAGCCAGGGCCGCCTTGACTTTGTGTACGAAGATCGTGCACTCGGTACGGCCGACGGGGAAGATGTCGTGGACAGATTTCACGCGCGCTCTCCTCTCTCCTCTCCCGCTCGGGCCGAATCACAATATCAACATCCGAGAAGAAGGAAGTGGACATACGAAAAGATAGGGAAAGAGAGCGTGACCGGCACGGAGAGCGAGAGGGGAATTTGTGTCGCGGTGGCACCGTAGCACCACCAGCAGGGCGACCGCCGCGATTCTCGTTGTCCCGATCGTGCAAGTGCCTATTTTCCGGACACGGCAACGGCGATGAGTGTGCGTGCGTGCGTGTGTGTGTGCGACCAGCTGCGGCCCCTCTCCATCCTCGTCGCTTTCTCACTTCCTCAATCGATCCCTCTCGCTCTCTCCCTTGTTCCGAGAGAAGGAAGCCACAAGAAAGCGAGCCGCTTGCGTAGCCTTTGCTCAAAGTCCCAGTTTGCAGAAACAGTCGGCTGCGTTCGCTCATCGTCACACAATGGTAATTCGGGGTGGTCTTCTCGTTGAGGGGAGTTTGCACATCCGAATGTCTGCAGTCGAAGCAGCAGCTCGACTGCGCCCTCGACTTGGTGCGTCGTCTGCCGCCGCAGCAGTACGAACGAACGTTGGTGGAACTCTGTCACATGGTGCCGCCGCTCACCGACGACCTCCTGAATGCCGTCGATCAGCCGCTGAAGGTGCGTTGTCGTCGCCGTTCGATTTGTAAGCTCGGCGTGCGCGAACGGCGATTGTTCAGGTTGCGCGCGACAAGCTCGACAAGGAGTACCTGCTGTGCGACTACAACCGAGACGGGGACTCGTATCGGTGAGAGAGCGCACGAGAGAGCCGACTTGCAAATCCGCCTCGTCCGCAGGTCGTGCTGGACGAACGAGTACGACCCGCCGCTCGAGGACGGCACCGTGCCGTCGGAGAAGTTGCGACGACTCGAGGTCGAGGCGAACGCCGCCTTCTCGGCCTACCGAGACCTGTTGGTTCAACTTGTTGCGCGCGATGCAAACACACTTGTCGTGTCAGCTACTTCGAGGGCGGGCTCTCGTCGGTCTACTGCTGGGACACGGAGACCGGCTTCGCGATGTGCGTGCTCCTGAAGAAGGTGGGCGACGGCTCGCACGCCGTCAAGGGCCAGTGGGAGTCGTTGCACGTCGTCGACGTCGAGGAGAAGCCCAAGACGGTCGTCTACAAGCTCACGTCCACGGTGATGCTCTGGATGCAGACGTCGCGCGCCACCTCGGGCACGATGAATCTGGGCGGATCGATCACGCGATGCGTAAGTGGAGATGCGCGCGGTCTCGCTGCCATGAAGTGGATTTCCATCTGCAGGCCGAGCAGCAGGGCGCACAGAACAACACCCATCTGGTGAACATCGGCCGCATGATTGAGGTGAGACGGCGGCCTTTGCTCGCGGGGAAACATTGCCGAAATCCTTCAGGAACTCGAGTCGAAGATGCGCTCCACGCTCAACGACATTTACTTCGGCAAAACGAAACAGGTGCGCGAGGGGCGATTTTATTGAAACGCTTTTGATAGTTCTCATGGCATTCGGACGTCCAAAGTGTGGCCACATTGCAGTTTTTTGACGTTTGCTTGTCAAATAAACTACCCTTTTGATACAGACTGCGTTTAAATACTCTTTCAAATGAAGCACATTTAATCACAGGGAATTGAATTTCTGGGCTGCTGATTCAACGGTTTTTTTTTCAAAATTCCAATTATGAAATAATGCGACCTTGAGCTTCTCGCCAAGACAATGTCGACAACGCTTTAGGTGGTGGCGGATCTGCGTTCGCTCGAGTCTGCGGAGGAGCGTGCGCAACGCGAACAGATAGTCGGCGAGATTGCGCGCGGCGTCAACAGCGCCAAGGCCTCGTAATAGAAGAAGAGGGGCGCTATTTATTATTACTCTCGTCCGCTTTCCCGTCCACCCTTTGCTGTCCGCTCGAACTGCAACATTCTGACACACGCACACACACACACGCGCACACTAGCGATGGAACCAAGAACGCGCAGTTCTCATGGACTTCTTCCTCTTCTCCGATTTCAATGGATTCGCACACGTGGACGAGCGAGGGAATACGCGGCCGTCGAATAACTCGCAAGACATGATCCCGAGACATGTAAATGGGCCTCACAGCCTGGCGTTCATATCTCATTTTCACAATGATATTGTCTCATCTGGGAAGTCGCTCTCGACCGTCGTCTTCTCCTTCTCCTTTTTGTGCTCTCTCTCTCTACTCCATCTGTGGAACTGGGACGTGCGGGGCAAGTGATGGTGTGGTGGTGGTGGTATGTTGTGCTTTGCGTATTTTTGTTTCTTGGTCGCGGGGAACCGTGTCTTCCTTCTGACCGTTCGCGTTCTCTTTCTGAAAGTCCGTAGGACGAGGCTGCTGTGAGCAGGTGATGATGTATAATGATGATGATGATGATGTGAGGTGCAGTCGATTACGGGGTTGAAAAACGACGATGGTACACTCGAGGTAGTGAGCGGCCTCAAAAGTTCTCGCCGCCGCCTCCTCCACCCATGGTCTGATCGCCGCCGACGATGCCAGTCGACGACGCCTGCTCGTAGTCCATGGGGGCTGAAATCGCGCCTGGCTCATTGCAGTCACCAATCGAGCAGATCGATCGACTCGTACCGGCGTAGTCCTGTCCAGCCTGGAACATGACGATGTCTGGCTGCTTCTGCTGCTGTGCCATTTGGTGATGCGCCTGGAGAGCGGCGTCGCTGTAGGCGTAGGTGTGCGGCAGGGAGTTTGTCTTGGCCAGAAGTTGCTGTTGCTGCTGCTGCTGTTGAACATGGAGCCCTCCTCCCGACCGGACGCCCATCAGCTGAGGCGTCTGCATTTGGAGTTGCTGCTGCTGCTGCTGCTGGTAGACGTCCAGGACCGGCGGCTGATGTTGCTGCTGCTGCGCTTCGTAGGAGGATTGACGTTCTGCCGCTGAACGTCGATAGAAGTGTCACCACGACGTGCCCTACCTGTGACGACGGTGAACTTGTGCCGGGTCGACTCGACGGTCGTCGTCACGGTGGTCGTGCTCTGCGGATGAGCGTGCGCGCCAACGGACGATCCGTTGGCGGACGGCGGCGGTGGCGACGGGTCGTCGATGAAGAAGCGCGGCGCCGCCGCCTGTCCTAGTTGGGGCGCCATCCGCTGCTGGAAGGTCAGCGGCGAGTTTGGCGGCGTGCCGATCGGAGCCGGCTGGTGCAGACTGCCGCCGCCACTTCCATTTCGCATCGGCTGCTGCTGCTGCTGCTGTTGCTGCTGCTGGTAGGCGTCGAGCGAGTGCGCCACACTGAGCGCCTGAAGGGTTTCAATTCACACTGTTTGGACCGGGCGGATGTACCTGCCGCATGCCCGAGAACATGTCCGCCGTCAGGGTCATGTTGTAATCGGGGTCCGTATCCGCAGGACCTTGGCCAGATGACGACGAGGCGCTCGATCCATCGCCGCTGCCGCCACCGCCATTCACCACCAGATTGGACGCGTCGCCCATTCGAATATCGTCACCACCACCCATTGGCATCATCGAATGAGCAGAAGCGGCTCGGACCATTCGGCCACCGCCACCGCCGACGCCGACGCCGGACTAAATCGACTGTGAGCTCTCTCGTCGACGAAAGGGCGATTACGATTTGCTGTCCGTTATGGTGATCGCTCGGAACGCCGTTGCCGTTGCTCACAGCGTTCGGCAACGAGGCGTAGGAGCAGCTGGATTTGCACAAAGAGATTCAAGGCGCTAGAGGTGTGTGTGATGGGGACGAACCTGAGGTAGCCGTTCTCGCTAGGCGTATCGTAGGCTGAAGATGCTGAAGAGGGCATGTGGTCGGAAGACATGCTATCCGGACCTGCGGACGAGGACGCCATCGACGAGAGGGACGACGAGGACGCCGAGTTCGGGAGCCGGAAGCCGCCCATCGTCGACTGCTACACGACACACGCACTCACATTATTTTCTCCCCCAACAACGGCTCATCACTCACCTCCACTCCATTTTGCTGCGGCTGCGGCTGCGGTGGCGGCTGAGCTGGCTCCGGCTCGGCCACCAATAGCTCGGCCAGAAGACGATCAGAGTGAGCGGCGGCCGAGTCGCTGAACGACTGAGCAAAGTGCACGTTCTCGGCCAGGACGCCGGCGAGGATCTGCGAGGAAGGTTTGTGTGTTCGCGACGACCATGACCAACAGCGAGCGTACCGTAATGTTGGGCAACAGGAGCAGGAGATTGGCGAATCGCGCGGACGCCACCTCCTTGGGATGCGTCTCGCGCACCACATGGTAGAGCGTCTCGTGGACTCGATCGCGAAGGTCGGCCATCAGATCGGAGGCCTCCAGCGAAAGGCCTCGGAGATCTAGGACGGGACAGGTGTCGTCGGCGCTATTCGGACGTGAACATACTCGGATTGAGCGCGATGACCGCCTTGAAGAGGACGAGCTCCTCGTCGCGCAACGCCATCGCTCGCATCGGTTCGACGACGTCGTCGAGCATCCGCGCGACCAGCGCGTTCGCCAGATGACTGAATCGATCGAGAGAGTCTCTCGTGCAAGCGGGAGAGAGAGAGAGGACAGCATGGCTCGTACGTACTATGGCTCGGCGTACAGTCGATCCGCGTGCCTGGGCGCGCAGCCGGCCGTCCCCAGGAGGACGACGTCCTTGGATCTGGCCGTGGCGTCGCGCGCGGTGGTGGCGCACATCGAGTAGATGGCAAGGGGCGCCCAGCCGGCGCGCGCCACAATCACCTTGTCGTCGGTGTTGTGCGAGTCGAGCAGATCGAAGAGGTGCTCGACGTAGTCGACCGTCGCGACCACTCGTCGATGCGCCACCGCCACCAGCTCGGAGGCGGCGCACGCGCGATGCGCCTCGTAGCGGATCTCAAACCAACGATCGTCACACTGTCGTCGTCTCGTGCTGGCTGATTTCGATGGGATTCCCCCCCCCCCTGTCCAGATCACGTCATGGCAGTGGCCGTCGTTGGACTATCGACCCTTCGGACTCGTGCGTATGTTTTGTGTCCGTCGTAAACCGGCGGCCGCCACCACCTAGTGTCGTCGACTCCTTCCGGCCGCCGCGCCCTCCAAATGCCCTTCCTGGACAGGGTGACGACGCCGATCGCCGCCGCCCCCGCTTTTCGACGACGGTCCCCCCTCGGTAGCAGACAGGCGGCACACCACCGTGCTGCACGGTCACGCGGCGGGTTTTATTACCCCCCCCCCCTGTCTGCTGTCTCCTCACGGTCGTCACCGTGCATTGCTTCTCTCTCTCTCTCTCTGCTACTCCTTGTCTCACACATGCTTCAGAGAGAGACGCTCACGTGAAGAGGAGTCTGTTCGCGTGTGTGAAAAGGGAAAGGCACATTGATGCTATCGGAGAGCGCACAATTGATCTCGCGAACAAGTTGACCGCCCCGTCTCGGCGAGAGGCTGATAGCGCGCGCACAAGAGGAGGTACATACTTTCCGCTGTCCGTCTGATCGTCTGTGTCCACAGCCGACTTCCCCACATTGCTCCTCGTCTATTTCTGGGTGCGTGGGCGGTGGACGAGCATGTATCGCAAACACGCCGCCACCGCCACCGCCACCGCTGCTGCTATTCTCAATGGAGATGAACAGCGGCGACGCAAGAAGCAGGAGAAGCTTGACCGCATACATGCGTGCGCGCGCCTGCGTGCAAGCGGATTACGTGCTACGTGGCTGCTGCGTTCTTCGCTCTACGTCCGTATGTTGACGGCATTGCGCGTGCGCGAACTTCGGTGCGGCGGCGGCGGCGGTGGTGGTGTCAACCACTGAGCAGTGGTGCAGAAAGTGCGGGGTTTGCGCCGCCGCCTAATGCGCGGATCAGAGAGCCACAATCCCCTCGATCTCAGTCGGTAAACACTTCTCGACTGTCTTCGGAAGAAAAACGCATGTCATCAAAATGTGGCGCACCTCCGTTCGCTTTCCGTCCAGCAGCGAGTGGTCGTCGAAGAGCTGTCGGATGGAGTACTGCCTCAGGGGGTAGATGTCCGTCGGCGACTGCGGCGTGTCGCCTCTGTTCACCTGACGCTCGACTATGGGTTTCGCATTCCGAAACTCGAAGGCCCACCATCAGCTGCACGTTCATCAGCTGCATGAGCGTGGTGCGCATGTCGACGGGCAACTTCTTGGCCCAGTCCGGGTCCAACGGCTCTTCCTCCATCGCCATGGCTGCCGTCGCCGTGGATGACGCTCCGTTGCTGGCGCCGTTGCAGCGCCCATTGGTCGTGGGCCCGCTAGGCGCGCAGGCCAATCTTCGCGTTCTGGCGCCCAGGTGTCGGCCGGTAGCGTCGCGGTCCGGTCGAACGGCTGCCAACTCGCGCACAGTGAAACTTCGCGTCGCGTGAAACCCTCACCCTTGGGGTCCATGCCCACGTCCAGACACTTCCTGAACCGACAGGCTCGACAGGAGTTCCGCTCGTGCCGGTCCACCAGACAGGTGCCGCCGTGCCGGCAACTATACTCCTGGAAACACGTGGCTTGGGGGGGGGGGGTGAATCCACTCGAAGTCAAACCTGGGGCCTCTTCAGCGTACGTCGGAAGAACCCCTTGCAACCGAAGCAGGTAAACTGTCCTGAATGAGTCATTCTCGCGATAAAATTATTGTGAATTGTACTACCGTAATGCATTCGAGCCTGGCCGTCGCCGCACACCCGGCACGTGTCGCCGCCGGGGTCCATGAGACGGCCGCCTAAACTCGAAGACACGTCTACTACGACCAATAACAGGAGAAGGGTACGAGATCCTCTCCGCGCAACGAGCAGCTCCGGTGGTGGCGGGGTCTGCACGACTTGCTGTTGCAGGTTCGCCGACATCGAGTTTTGCTGCTGCTGCTCGAAGACCGACGGTCCCGGCTGCTGATGCATAATAATTCCTGCGATTGTTGGTGTGAAAATGCACGCTTCTGCCTAGAGGATGATGATGACAATGATGGTGTGCGAACGAGACGGGAGTGAATGCGAGTGGACGAGAAGAGAGTGAGCGCCAAACTGGGCCGAATCGCTGTGGATGCACGCCAGAATCCGGTTGTCCAGGGAGAGTGAGAGCGCGCGCGCACACAAGAAGGGTGGTGCTTGGCAAAAAGCCGGAGAGCCGTGATGTACGCGCGTGACAATATGGCAAGGAAGAGGGGAGACGGACATCGGTGTCGGCGGGGCTGTCTTATCTGCCCGCCCGCCCGGAAAAGTCGGGTTGGGTCATGGAAATGAGATGGCGACGAAGTGGGGGAGGGGGGGGGGAGGAATGACGGCGCCGGCGAAGCAGTCAAAAGACTTTGGTGGTGTAGATCCATGCACACTCAGTGCACTAATTATAGAAACGATAGCACAAGGGCGCCGACAAGGCGTGTATGATTCATTCCAGTTCACGAGTCCTCAAAGTCCAGGACCGCGTGTCAATTTGCGGGATTAGTCGCACGAGCACGATCCACGTCTCATCCGAACGCGCAATTATCGAACGATGATTAGGCGACAGCGCTCCAGCAACTCGAAGTGCAAAGCACGGACAGTCGCATCCACGTTCAGAAGTGTGTAATGATGACGCGCTGCAGATTATTTTCCAGCACAACTTGCGAGACGACAGACACGCGAGGTCATTTCACTTCGAAGCTTCTTGCTAACGGACTGGCAATGAATCGATCGGCGGAATAGCCTCCTCCAACGCCTGAGATGCAGCCATTTTCGTGCTGCCGTCCGGATGGCGCTGCGAGAGGAAGAGAGGGCGAGAAAACTGCTGCTCGTACAAACGGCAGTCTGCCTGCCAGCGCGAGAGGAAGAGAGAAGGGGAGAAGGGGCGGTGGCGACAAATCAATGATGGCCGCCGCCGCCGCCGCCGTCGTCGCCGTCGCCGCCGCCACCACCACCGCCGCTGTTGCTGCTGCTGCTGCTGGTCTGCTGGGACAGAAGCTGCTCCGCAGCTGTATGTGTGCGGAGAGATGTGGGTCAACAAATGGAGCAAGTCGAGAAAAGGGGGGAGGGGAGAGATGAGACTGATGGTGGGACGAGGGGCGAGAGAGAGAGAGAGATGGCCTTGACTGCTGCTGCTGCTGCTGCTATCACTAGCACGCACTTACAGAACTAGCCAAGTGTCGTCTAGGGAAGGGGATAGTAGGCAGGTCGACGCTGACCAGAGCGGTGGTCAGATGCTGGACTTCTCGTCAGCACCATCATCATCATCATCATTGTCTGGCGACCACCAGTTCGCAGGCAATCGTGTAGGAGTCACGGCATGGCCGGCAGATCGGTATCTCGCAGAGAGGGGTTTTTGCCGCCGCAGAGGGTTGCCGGCAGCACAGACAGCGTTGCCGAGAGCAGTCGCTGTTCATCGGTCAAAGAGTCTGGGACGTGGGCGATCAGATTCCTCGCCGATGGACACGATGACTTGCAGACGTCATGCAGATCATAGAGAGCGATTGATGCGACACCCGTGAGCGGCGGCGCCGCGTTCAGACCATCGAGACAGACAGCACGTGCTGGGTCGAGGTGGCGTCAAGTGAGTAAGAGAGCGAGTGAGAGAGAGAGAGAGGCGTGGACTTTGATCACCCATGAATGGAGGCGTGAAGTTGACGACCATAGTCTATCGATTGAACAGAAAGGGGGAAGAGCGGGGGGGGGCTGTCCATCTGCTGCTATCGGTTTGTGGTCCGCTAGCGAATGCACGACCGGCGAAAGAAGGAGAGAGGACTGTCCCCGCTGCGTCCGGCACGTGAATGGGCGGCGTCGCGAGTAAAAGTGACGCCGACCGCGGTACTTTACCACGAGAGTCAGCAAGTCTTTAAGCGGGTGAGTCATTTCCTCGGAAGTCTCCGCGGCCACGCGAATATTCACTCACGCGACGGGGACGACAGACGCCCTCGTCCATACCAGGCAACGCGACAAATAGTGGGGGTGGAAATCGATGGTTCGGAAGATCTTGGACTGAGCGCGAGTGAATCACTTCCCACAATGCACAATCGATCCACTGAGTTTACGTACGTCCGCTGCGGCGACAGAAAACAGCGGCGACTAGCATCTTCGACTGGAGCTGCTCCCAATGTCTTGCCCGCCCGTCATGGGGTGTTTTGACGGTCGCAGTTGAGACGTACACACGATTGCTACGCCCCCTGTACGCTTGCTGTCGTTGTCGACTGCGGAATGCACGCCGCACAAATGTGAAGCGCTTGCTGGCCACCGCCGTCGCACATTCGTTTGCCACGCGGCTCCTGCGGCGTGGATACGCTGGTCTGGATTGAATATATCGCAAAGTTCAGTGGATGCTGTCCGAGCTGGTCGTCGCTGGCACTCTTCTGGTGAACGCCGCCGCCGTGCTCAACTTCAAGCTGTCTGTTGAATCGTGTCTAGCTTTGCAAAGCGATCGATCTGCGCAGCTCCTCCTCATCCTCGACGGGCGGCGCAACTCACTTTGTCGTCGTCGACGGCGAGCCGGGCGTAGCGGAAAAGCTGCGACAGTTTCTCCTGTCTCTGCGCACGTTCCGACTCTTTATCGCCGCCTGGAACCTCTTCATCGTCCTGCTGATGTTCGTCTTCTTCTCGCACTAGAGCCGCCGCCGCCATGGTCTCGCTTCCGACATCTGCCTCGGTGGAAGTTGTTCCACCTGGAAGGCCGCGCTGCAAGAAGAAGACCGATCAGAGCGACGGCGAAGCGGTTGCGCATTTACCGCGCGTGGCGTGCATGCCCAAGTCCAAGTTTAGGCAGCTCGACGAGCTTTTCTGACAACTCAAGCGGACCGAATCCGTGCGGAAATCGAGCAACGTCGGCGCGACGAACAGCATGCTCAGAGAGAGCTGGATCGACTGCTACAACTCTCCGCAAAAGGTGGCGATCAGGCTTGACGGCATACCGAAGCTGTTCCACTCATCGTTAGACGGATCCGACCGCTCTTGGCGTCAAGCGTCTGCTCGACTGAACAATGCCATGCTGGTGGCGGAGACCGAATCCCGGCAACTATCGACACAGCTGAATTCCGTCGCTCGTCTGGCGGCCAACATCTCGGACAAGGTGCTCGCCGTCATATTCACACGAACACTCAATGCGCTCAAAAAAGGTCGAAGCCCTGGACGTGGCGAAGAAGCGAGTGGTGGACGCACTCCAGCTCACCGCCGACTTGCTGGAACTTCGAACAGCACGAGACGCTTTTGAGGCGGCCGTCAAGTGAGCGCACATCTTTATCCGTGTCTTGAATGGAGAGCAACTTCAGGGAGCAAGACTGGGACACGGCCTCGAAGCAGGTCCATCGCTTTCTGCTCCTGGACGCCGCGGTTCTGCGACTCAGCCAAGCGGAGGGTAACGCTCGTTGTTCGTCGTCCTATATTCCCCCCATTTGAAGATGGCGCTCCGACGGATTCGGAAGAGGCTTCGTATGCAGTGCTGCGTGCCGGTCAGCTACAGTTGCAGCAGCTATTCGAGAAGAAACTCGCGGACGCTGCGGATCGTGGCGATGTACGCACGCATACGACGCATAGAGCTATCGAAGGCGACGCTTTAGATCGCCGAGATCCAACAGGTCGGTAAATTGCTCGGACGAGTCGGCGCTCCGGATGCTGGACTCGCTGGCTGGGGACGGTGGCTTGCGGCGGAGACGGCCAAGCTGGGTCGCGAACATCTGGCCGTCATGAAGGCCGGAGGGACGGATGACGCTCGACGGGCGCTGGTCTACGCCGACACCCTCTTCCTTTTCTTTGAGGCCGTCGCCCAGCTGGTGGAACCGCACGTCGGACTCGTCGAAAGTGCGTTCGGCGCTGATCGACTACTCGACCTGTTTCATCTCATTCAAGTAGGATCAAACAGGCCAGCTGACCGTGTGACGCGCGACGTTTAGAAAGAGTGCGATGTCGTCGTCTCGGCCGTAGTGGACGACTTTGTACGGAAGCGACAGTTCTCCGAGAAGGTCCATCTCGTCGAGGCGGCGCTTCGGTCGACCGCAAATGACCAAAGTAGCTTCCGTTGCTAGCCTAGTAGCCCTCCCCACCCATCGGATGAGTCAGATCGCCTGGACGTCGCGCAACTTGAGCCGCTGCTCGCCGAACTGGCGCAGATGCACTCGCGGACGGAGATGTACTGGCGATTCGTTCGACGCCGGGTGAATCGTGGCTCCGGCAACGAGGACGACAGGAAGGAGGGCGAGGAGGAAGCCGGCGACGAGGACGGGGACGGTGGAAGCGAGGATGGACGACGCGAATCGGCCGAGGATCGTGCGAAACGCGTCGCCGAGGAGAGGGAGAAGCGACGAATCCGGCTGGACGCGCTGCTGCACAAGAGCGTGGCCGCCATGCGGTTGCAGGTTTCCCATGTTGCCTATTTTTGGCGCAATCTTTCGACGCTCAGGAGCTGGCCGGTCGTCTGGTGCTGCTGGAGCAGTACTGGCTCGAGGAGCGACTGAGCCGAGTGGTGAGGCTGCACGCCGAGAAGGAGAACGGCACCGAGAAGGGCGCCGACGTGGTGGACGAGCAACAGAACAGGTGTCACCTGATCGAGGGGGAACACGTCGCGAAACCCTCACTATTAAGCGCCCTGGTCGATGACGTTCTTCTCGTGGTGCGTTCGGCCGTTCGACGCGTCCTGTCCGCAGGATCGGCGGACTGCACCGCTGCCATGCTGAACTGTGCCGCGCAGGCGCTCGAGTCGCATTTCGTCGCGCATCTTCAGAGCGTCGTCAAGGTGAGCGGCGTAACAGACAGGACGACCTTGGTTTACACTCCACCGTCTGAAACGTCTTGACAATATTGACGTCGCCAGCGAGCGAGCGAGGGAAAATAAACTCCTTGAATCAGGCGGGCTACCCTCCGAGCGGATTCGCCGCGGAGGCTCTGCAGACCGCGCAGTCGGCCGCGATGCACGTCCTGAAGCAAGGGCGAGCGGCGGCGACGGCCGTCCAGCAGTCCTCGTCCTCCAGTTCGTCCAATCTGGCAGCCGTCGCCGCGGTACGACTGCCGCCTGCTCGATTTCATGTGGCATACTCAATAGGCGGACGTCGTGTCGTCCGCGGACCGCCAGCGGAAATTGTTCGTGCGTGCGGCGAACGATGCGCGACGTGCACGGGAGGCGCTCCATGAACTGCGAAACGGACTGGTGGCGGAGGCCGCAAAACAGTTGACCAGCCACGAGCATGCCCTACAGAAGGTATAGCACTCTGATTATATTTATTCACATCACGTTGCACGTTGAAATGTGGCGTCTAGATCGAGCAGTGCATCTCGGCGTTCGACGACATTGGCCGACGGTGCGCGCGCATTGCCGACAGCGCCTGTACCTCGCTGGTTGGCGCCGCGCTACGGGGGAAACTGCGATTGGCGTAACGCGAGAGAGAGGTTTCGGCGCCTAATCGACGGGGGAGGTTTGCAGGGCGGACGAGTACGCGGAGCTAGCGCACGAGCCCGCCGATGCGGGACAGCTGGCCGACTGGGAGGCTCTCGACCCGTTCGTGGACGCATTTCTGGCACAGTTCGCACAGCTCATTCAGCCTTTTGAGGCGACGCTGGTGCAGAAGAACTTTGAGGTGTCGCAACGATGAGAGCGCGCTAGTTCGAAACATGAATTCAGGAGTTTGCTGGCGCCGCGTGCACGGAAGCCTGCGCACAATGGGAGCGCGTCATTCTCTACTGTTCGTTCAACAGACTGGGGGCGCTGCAACTCGACAAGGAGGTTGGCGATCGATGATCATCACGATGATAATGGGGGAGGAAACTGGCTTCAGGTACGACAGCTCGTGGCGTTCATGTCGCAACTCGTGAGCTGGTCTGCGAGGGAGAGATGCTCTCGTCTTGTGCAGGTTTGCATATGGTACGCACCGCGATCCACTCTGCGAATACTAGATCGCCTCCTTGCTGAATGTCGACTCCGTGATGGAGGCGGAGGAACTGCGAGATGCGGCTGTAAGTCAACAAGGCTCGGGCGCATCAAAGGCCGCCGCCGCTGCTGCCGCTGCCTCATCGTCGTCGGTCCTTAGTTCCGGCGACGCGCGCAAGTTCCTCCTTCTCAGGACGGACCTTCCCGTCGAACAAATGCGAGCGGCACGACTCTGAACGCGCGCAGACGGCATAGTTTCGGGGATCATACATATCACACGCACTGTGGTGTCCAGACATTCATTTGCATACGTCATGGATTTTGGCGAAATTGTGACACAGCTGGCTTACGAGCCGAGCAGATCGGACGACAAATAAATTATTCTCCTGCATTATGAGACGGCGCGTCTGCAATTCACACTCGTCGTCTGCGGATTCGCTCTTGCCTCGCAACTTGTCATCTTGGTTTCTCTGTGTGTGCGAAAAGGAAGACGTCGACGAAGAGATGGCCGATGAGCGCGAGAACGCGGAAAGTCGGACGGTCTGTGTTGTGACTTGCCTTTTATGAATCTGTGTAGTCTGGATCTGCGACAAACTCGCTCGAGTCGGGCGTCGTCGGTTGGGGAAAGTGTCTGGCGGACGAGGTAGCCAAGATCGGACGAGTGTGCGTGGACGAGATGAAGGTTACTAATTTCAGCGGTGATATAAAAAAATTTCCAGGCCAAGGACGGTACGCTCTACCCACTGCTGTTTGCCGACGCGCTCTTCCAGTTTTTCGAGGCGATCGCGCAACTCGTGCAACCGCATGTCGCACGCGTCGAGTCCACATTTGGTGCCCGACATCTGATTGATCTCTTCCAGGCCGTCCAGGTCCCTTCGAAATCTTTGAGGGGGGGCAACGTTGCCGCAGAAAGAGTGCGACGCCGTGGTGCTCGCGATCGTCGACGAGTTCATGGAGAGACGCCAACTTCTCGAGAAGATCAACGCCGTCGAGGCGGCGTTCCTCAACGGCGATCCGGACAGTGGGTTTCCCTTCTTAAACTCATGTTTATTATCTGATGCTTACTATTTGAATCCAGACAGACCAGACGTCCGATGGCTCGAGCCGTTGATGGTCGAAATGGCACAGATGAACGCGCGGTGGGGTCGTCCACTGATTTCCATTTGTCACTGGCACAGGTTCGAAATGTATTGGCGCTTCGTTGGACGTCGCGTCAACCGTTCTAACGACAACAACGACGACGACGACAACGGCGGGGATGGCGGGGACGACGTCGGTTCGCAGGAAAGCGACGAAGAACGAGAGCGACGTCGAGTTCGACTCGACAATCTACTGCACAAGAGCCCGACTGTCGCGGAAATGCAGGCTTGTCGACGTATAGGAAGTCGATCGAAAAAGCGCAGGAACTCGTGGGTCGTCTGGTTCTGCTTGCACACTACTGGCTCGACGAGCGATTGCGCGTCGTCACCCTTCGGCACGTCCAAGCCAAGAGCTCGAAGGGGTAGCTCGCCATTGTTTGCATGAAGCAGTCTTCAGAATGATCATCGATGACGCACTTCTTCTGCTTCGCTCGGCCGTCAAGTTCGTCCTGTCATCAGGGTCGGTCGACTGCACGGCGGCCATGCTGAACTGCGCCGCCCAGGCGCTGGACGCCCAAGTTCTGCAGCTTATCGCGACCGCCGTCATGGTTTTTACGCGCGCGAATGCCCCGGTTCAATGGTCGAGAATTGCAGTCGGCAAGAAAGCGACATCTCATGGCGGTCTACCTGCGCGACAAGGTCCGAAAACTTGTGGAAACCCTGATGACAGACGTCTTGCTCCAGTTTCGTGGGCTAGGCAACGTGGTGGAAAAGGTGAAGGCGATACTTCGGCACCTCAAAAGGAATGACGTAGATTGCTCCAGGTGAAGCATTGCGTTCTGGCACTTCTCGACCTGGCCATCGACTTTGGACAGACGATCAGTCCTCCTCCGGCGCCGATTCCGATCGTCGACAGTCCTGTGCCCGAGGACCCGGAGCCACGACGAGTCGAAGACGAGCCAACGACGGAAGTCGAACTGGATCGGGCACTGGAGCAAATGCAGCAAGAGAAGACCGAACCAGAAGTTATATCCGTCGCGGACGAGAACCGGAAGCCGGCCGAAGAAGGGCAGGAGAACCGGGAGGAGCAGATACCGGACGCCGTGCCGGTGCAGAAAGCAGAAGAGAACAAGTCGCCTATCGGGAAAGGGCAGAAGACGAGAGGCTATCCGTCGACGACAAACGCCTATGTTCGTGGCCTTTTCCCGAACATGCCGTTCCGTGGCATCTCGATGACCAACGCAGTGGCCAAGGCTAGGAGACTTTGCGACGATTCGAACGATGAGGGAGGTCTCTAGGTGAAAACGTGCATGACTGCGCTCGACGACGTGATGGCCCGCCTCGAGCAGTCGATCCTGCCGCCGCTGGCCGAGGGGGATCAAGAGCAGCAGCAGCAGGAGACGGAGGAGAAGGACGACTCGCTAGAGTGAGGAACAGAGAGAACCAGAGCCGTGTGCATAGCGAGGGGGCGATGGATTTGTGTGGGCGCGTGGTGACGTAGGGCTGAGGGATGAATGTGGGCGGCCCGCATCGAACGTAGTCAATCTTTATTGTCGTTTTTCCATAAGTAGCTATGAAAACCGTGTGGTCTTTCGCGTCTCGCCCATGGGAAAGTGAAATTCGATATGTGCTGGTGGTATGCAAGGCGATGACACTATTGTATATACAACAAACTGGGATCGAGAGATCTTCGAGCAGAGTGCCTAGGTCCATCCCGCGGTCTTATTGTTCACATTGCTCGTGGCGATCAGTACAGAGAGCGTGACCGCGGCAATGGCGCTCAGCGATTGCACGCCGACGACGATCAGGAAGCGAACCTTGTTCGTCTGAGGCCAGATGTGGACTGAAAAAGGCGGCGCTCTGAGATACCTTCCGAAGACCCTTGAGATCGGGCGCTTCGAATAGTCGCTCGGCCGTCAGGAAGCCGACGATCGATAGGATCATCAGGGTCAGGGGAAGGAGCGCGAGAACGGCCTGCAGTCCGGGCCGCGACCAGCCTTGGTAGTGGATGGACGCGATGCAGATCGTGCTGGCTGAACATGTGCATTGTTATTGACGATAAAAGTAGAGGAGACTGAGATGCGAGGAGAATGCATGCAATTATGAAATCGCTCAAAACCTACTAGCCAAGATCAGAGCCGTGAAGCCGATGCCGCGGTGAATCCAGTTGAAGATTTGTCGGCGAGGCGCATCCGGGGCACATCTGGTGAAGAACGGGGGGTTTGTTGCGTGGAAATCGAACGGCAACACCTCATGGTCGAGATGAAGGGCTGGAGCCAGCCGAGAACCAGCGCAATAACGCCGATTGTCGAGTGCGCCTGTGAAATCGGTCCGTAAGTTGTGTGGGCCTTGCATGCATACGCACCTTGAGCCATGAACTATTCGTGGAACCGACGCCGGTCCACTTCCAGTCAGCCGCCTTCAAGATACAGACGAATGACACGATCATGCAGCCGATGCCGATCACATTCGACGTCCTATGCACGTGGAACCAGATCAGTAGGCCGCCGGGTCTCCTATTGGGCCAGTTGGAGCGCAGATGTCTAGCAAACGAGACGGCGAGCGGGACGAAGAGCAGCCAGCCCAGAATCATGAGCACGGCATGGGCGCGGATCCACTTCATCCTCGTGTTTTCCGCCAAGGCGGACTGGCCCTGGAGAAGGCCGATCGAGGTGCTGCTCGCCACCGCGTCGGCGTGCCTCTGGAGACCGGACGACGAGGTGGCGCCGCGCGCGAGAAGAAGATGGTACGAGGAGGAGGCAGAGAGTGTGGGGACCTGACATTTCTTCCAAATGTCCTTTCGTCCAGAACAACACTGACGACCTGTGAGGGCATACCAGCCGGCGGCTGAAGTCGCTGAAGCAGGGAGCACATAATTCTGCCATTGACATAGGAAGCCGACAGAGTGGTGAGGATCTGGCTCTGCATCTGGTCCGTCAAGCCGGAGATTCGGATGTTCCCGCTCTTGACGTTGTAGGATAGCCGTCCTTGAAGGGGTCCACCGCCCATAGATGAGCACTCGGTGACGTAGTCGTTGCCCATCGACGTGTCGCCGGAGAGACCGACCGCGACGTAGCCGTTGACTCCGCCGTTCGACGCCTGGCCGACCAGATCGATCTGAATCGAGACGACGCCGAATATGGGCCTGTGGGGACGACGACTGGCACCTGCACTTGCTGACAGTCTGCCGTGGGCGTAAACGTAACGCCGTATTCGCAGTTTGGCGAACTTCCTGCCATTTGGCAGTTGGGGGGTACCTGAAAATTGAGGAGATTTGCGTCTGCACCCTGCGCCCCTACCACAAAAGATGACGGTCCTGCGCTGCAGTTAGCGCTGGTATCTGTGGTGATTGGATTCGCTACGACTGCTGAAATGATTACCGGCCATGACGGAAGGGGAAAGTGCCGATAGAGATAGTAGAGTTGCGAGTGCGAAAAGTAGCGTGGTCGGCTCCCTTTCGACCGTTGCCATTCTCTGAAGCCTATGCGTTTCGTTGCACCCTTTCTCTGGTAAAGCGGAAAAGAGGAGCGGCGATGGGGGGAGGGAAGGCGCAGCCCGACGAATGAGTCATTCGAGTGGTGCGCGCGCCATGGCAGCGACACGTCATGCTGCCGTAGATTTCACCGAGACAATGCTCGCATGTAAGAGAAGCCAAGACCACGCAATTTTCAAGCACAAAGCAGGGTTTCCTCTCCTACTCGGTGCCCACGCATGTAACCGGATCCACACGATACGATGACGGTTCAATGGGGAAGGACGATGCTTGGTGGCTCCCAGCAGTCCGCCCGTCAGTCATCGCAGCTATCACTGTGATTTTTGGGGAGAAAACGGTCAAAGAGGTGATGGTGGCATCTACGACGGCAATGACAACTACTCGATATTCCGGCAGTCATAACTCAATTTCGGAAGCTCGTAGAGCCATGGAACCGGTTGCTTGCGTTGTTTGTTGCCAGGGCAACGCGTTTGCTACCTTGTCTGTGCAGGGTGAGAGGCGAACAGGAAAGGCACGAAACGAAAAAGCCGACTGTCCTCGTTGAGAGAGTGAGAAAGAGAGAGGAAGAGGAAGAGGCGAGGTGTGCGAAGCAGGAAGACGGCGGATTACCGCGCCCGTGAAATGTCTGCCGGAGAGAAAGAGGGGGGAAGGCAAGCGGGCTGACGAAAGAGCAGCGACCGTCAGCGAGACTGATCGAGGAAGGGGGACCTCTCCCCCGTCTCTCTGTTGACAGTCATATCGGCGAGAGGGAGAGGACACGTCACAAGCACCCGAGCGGTCAAAGTTAAAAGATAGGGGAGCAGCAGTGAAAGACGACGGGAAGCAGTGCGAACCGAACAAGGAGTGATGCAGCGTCGAGGCGAGGCCGAGAGCAACGACCTTCTCTGCTTTGTGGTTCACTCTTGGAAGCGAGAAAGCATGAAGTAGAGTTCTGACGATGGTGCGTAAGCGGAAGAGCAATATCTAGGTTTACTACCACATTGACTTTACGACGAGTGCACAGTTCATGGCAACTAGTGGCCTCATGTTCCCCTGTGATCGGACGTACTTGATCTGGCTCTTTTGGTCGATGGATAGATGAAACTAGTCTTCGGCAGCTTCTTCACACTGATTCCGTCCCCTCTCCAATGCGGGAGGAAAGCGACAAACCTTAGTGCCCTGTGTCTTTATCAAGAAGACTCGCCCGGTTCCGTTCGTCCGTTCTAATGAGGATCTGCCTACCTCCTCTGGTTAATCACATACATCAGATTCACACATCACCACAACCACGACTTTCATGCATCTTCCTCTCTGCCGCTGTTGCCGGTGCTATAGTCTTCAACAATGCTGTGAGTAGTGATGAAATGAACAGAACAACGCTCGAGTGCAAAGCTCCGTGCGTACAGCATTCCTCTTCTCCTTATCGCCCTTCTTCGCTCGCCCGTTCTAGCGGCATGTGGTGAGGAGACGGAATCGTCGGTGTGGAGAAGCTGTCGAAGGCTAGTTTCATCTGTTCATCGATCAAAAGAGCCGAATCAAGTACGCCTAATCACTGGGGCCGCTAGTTTCACTGGTTTAGAGGATTGTACAGCACGACAGGGAGCTTCTTTGTCTTTCGCTTCTGGAACTGCAGTATTCGCCGAGCCCAGGATTTGAAAAAGCACCCTGTTGAGAATGTGGAATATGGAAGTGTGGTATTGTTGTTAATGCTGCGGCTATCGAGTGTTCAGCGGGCGAATAGGATACATTAAATACGAATAACACAAGTGGGCGTTCTTCACACACATCGACTGTAACTGTAGATCTGCACGACAAAGATGATGATGCCTCGGCAGATTTCAATAGAATAGCCGTGCAGTGCCCAACGTGTGCCACATGCGCAGCCAGTGTGCCATCTCGTGGACGATGATCTCGAGGAAAAAGATCAGAACGCAGCCCAAATAGATGGCGCCGAAGAAGACCAACACCAACCTGTGAATATGTCAATCGGTTGCCAGTTCAAAAGCAGTCAATTTAAGCGGTGTACCGGTACTGCGCAAACCGAACCGTTGCGTTGTATTTGGGGTTCAGCTTTAGCGAGTACTCGAACGCGGTTGGGGGGTACAGGAGCGGGAAGTTGATAGCGGCCGGCTGAACAAGCGCCAGCGCTCGATTCAGACGTTCCCGCTCTTTGTAGAGTTCGCTGAAAGAAAAGAAGATACGAATCTCTGTTTGGGTCAAGTCATTTGCTCTGCGAAAATTGCTCGATAGGCCTCAAAGTTGAAAGACAACTCAGAATTGGGGAGCCGAGTCTGATTTCTGTTTTACCTGATCTAGGAACGGATGAATCTGGTAAAACTGCGCAAGCAAAATAGGTAGTGAAGGAGCACGAAGGGGGGAAAGAAAGGTAAGCCCATCGTCATCCTTCTGTAATTGCATCCACCGAGGTAAAGTCAAAGTTACACACACTACACAACGCAAATCGCACAGGCGTGCAGTCCCACACCGGTGATCTCTTTCTCGTTCCCTTCTTCTTACCGTCGCATGGGGTATGCTGTGTATTCCGGCGTTATGTCCTTGATCTTCACAAGCAGATAGGGTGGTATGGCGTTTCTGACCAAGATATCTGCACAATGACTCGCGCTCCAACGATCTGACACCATTGCCACTCGCTTTAGAGCAGGACCAATGATCGATCGGTAGAAATTGGCGAGATCGGTGTTGGGGTAGACGACGGATCTGTGCGACTGCTATTCTCAACACAATCTAACCTGATCGGGACTGGTACCTGTCGACTAGTGCTTCCAACTCGGCCTTCTGCTTAGGAGTGGCGAAGTTCATCGGCGAATAGCCGTCCTGATACATGACGAATTTGTAGCCGCCATGTTTCATTGCGTGTATCAGCTAGAATTGGCATTCTGACATGAGTGAGAAGTCACAACTTCGTCAATGCTTTGGGCGGGCAGTCGGTGTTGAAAGGGCACGGCCAGCAACAACTTGATGTTGA
>JACMII010000041.1:0-58016 GCA_014805405.1 Bunonema sp. RGD898 | reverse complement strand
GACGACGTTCGGGCCTACTACGTGGACACGGCCTCGTTCGAGGATTTGGTGCAGATGATGCGCGAGGCTCCCGCCTATCTGGATCCCGGCCATCCGCTCCAATACCACATCGAGTTGGTGCGGCTGCTGGCGCTCTGCACTCGCGGCCGGAACGATGCCACCGAGTTGAAGTGCGCCTCTCAGCTGCCCATGGACCATATCGTGCGCGTGCTCACATGTGCCTACGCCCAGCCCGAAGTCAAGGCCGCCTACATGCAGGTAAACTCGCGTCGTCGACTGCTTTCACTGAAAATCGCTGCCGAATTGCTGCCGTTCCGATGACAGCCTGCTCTCTGTAGAGAACAGCAACAGATTCCGTTCAAATGCGGCATTTGGTTTCTAAGTGTGCGACTGTGTGCAGGCGCTAAATTAATGTTTTAGGTAACAAATAGTGGAAATTTTTGAACAATTGATAACTGTATCGTGTTCTCCATTGAATTCTGCGTCGAATGAGCCATTTCTGAAGACTCCACGACAAAATTTCGAAATTCCCCCGGCACACTGACATTCTTGCTTATTCTTTCTTTTTTACAATAGATAATAATTGGTTTGTTTTCGTTTCTCTTGCACTGCTATATCGACACCGACGCGGAGATGAAAGACGCATGCCGGACGGACTACATCAACGAGATACTGAAGGTCATTGAGCTGGATGTGCGCAAGGTGAACGCTCGCCGAGTTGAAACCTTTTGGAGGAGACGTACAGTTGAGCGTGCAACTGGCGGACGAGTCGCGCAGGACGTCGGTAACTCCAACCACAGCCGCGGCGGGCGGATCGGCGCTGGAGCAATACGTCTGCCAGACGATCACGGAGCTCTTGAACAAGATGTTCGAGAAGTCGTACGCGGCCGAGCAGCCTAAGGTCGACCTCTCGGTGGGCGTCACTCATCGCCGTTCCCTCGACCGTGCGTCCTTTCCAGCAACACACAGTCGCCTTTGTGGCCGTGCTGGAGGCGTTGCGCGACGTGCAGCGGCTGCGACGAGTGAAGGCGACCAAGAACTGGTACCGCGTGGACGAGTGCGTCAAGCGACTGCGCAGATTCGGTTGCGCTCGCCCGCTCTGTCCGCACAACGCCTCCCTCTTTCAGCGAAGGAACGGGGCGTGTCTCTGCCGGCCAGCGTCGCGATGGTCGACGTCGAGTCGACGCATGCCGGCGGTCCAACTCGAGCCAGAAACTTGTGGCAGTCGGCAGCGAACACGGCGCTCTTCGTTCGACTCAACCAAGCGCAGCTGGCGTCGTCTCGCGGCTCGGTACAGTTGAATGGACCGCCCGTGCTGCGACTGTCGCCCGCCGACGCCACGCAGGCGATCGACAACGTCGTCTCCTGCTACTACGTACGCACGCACGCACGCACGCTACAGCGCTGTCACGTTTTCATCGAACGTTTGTAGGCGGTTGTGGGCGAGCTGCGCATCCACCTCCGCCCACTCCAGGCGGCCGAGGGATCCCTTCTGGTGGACGTGCTCCACATGCCAGAGCTCCTCTTCCCGGCGCACTCCGCCCCGCGGGCACAGTGCGCGCAGGGCCAGGTCGTCGCCAAGTCAGAGACATGCCCTCTCTCTTTGTGCCAACTCGTGTGAACGCAGACTGATCCAGCACTGCCGCACCCTGCTGGCCACGAAGCAGGACAATCTCTGCATCCGAGTGCTGCAGACCCTCTGTCGGATGGCGCGCAGCTCGCAGCTCCAGCTCGTCGATCAGGCACGTTCTGCTACATTCTTCGCCACGCACACACACACACACACGAATACACGCACACTTCCTCGTCTCGCCCATTCGTTCAACTTCTCCTCCTATGTCACCTGATCATTTTGCCTCCAAGCTGCACAGCACCTACCTTTCTAGCTAGTTGCAGTGGCCCTACCTCGTCGACGACACTGCCGTGGTAGAAAATCAACCGCATGTCCTTTATCGAATCGTCAGCTCGTTCCGCTTTTCGTTCGTTTGTTCTCACCACCTGCCCGCTCTCCTTTCCTCTGTACAGCATCGTGCGGTGTCCGGTGGCACGACGACTTGTGAATGGCACGCAGACGATGGATTCCGACGGAGTCGCAACGGATGATCGTTTCAGGGTCAGACGATGCGACAGCAGCTGTTGGTACGATACTTCAGCACGGAGCACGAGGCAGAACTGCGTCAGCCGCAGTCGAATCGTGACCAGGAAACGAGTCGTGTGGCTGCCATTGCGTCACAGATCTCCAGGAGAGAGAGCCAATCATCATTGGCGTCGGCGACGACGGCGACGACGACGACGACGCAGGACAATGGCAACAATGTGACGGTTGTCCAGAAATGGGCCGCCTCGCACACCTCCATCTACGACATCCAGTGCAAACTCAACGATGCGGGCGCTTCCGATCTTGTGATCGATATTGTGGTCGCCGATCCACCACACGACATCTTCCTCAAAGCGATACAGCTGGCAAAGTCGTTGCTGCACGAAGGAAACGACAAGGTCGCACAGGGCGTCGTCATTCACGCCGAGATCCCCCGATTTTGCAGGTCCAGCAGTCGTTCTACAATCGACTGAGGAAGAACTCCATGCACGACCCATTCTTCAAGGTACGAACCACCGCCCTCCCCCTCAATTGTATCGCCCCCACCGAAACCGATCGATCAGGCGCTGAGCACGCGACTACAGACGGCACAGCTCCGACTCAAGGCCGACATGATGCTGTGCTCCGAGTCACGAACTAAAACCGGTACCCTTTCTCTGTTCGGTACGTCTCAACCGTGTTGATTCGCACGTTTCAGCGGGTTCCACGTCTGTCAGTAGGCGTTGTAAGTGACCGAACATTCCATCGATTCCCAACCCGATGTGTAGCGCATTCGTGTCGATCACCTTTCAAACCACCGGAGCTGTCCAACTCTGTGTGCGTGTGCGTCTGGCTTCCATTCCCTCTGTTCTCGTGATCTCGCTTCTTGTGAAAGAGCGGTGGTCCCTTTTTAGCATCGACAGTAGTGACTCCGCTGCCGCCGAGCGCCATGCCCGACGGGAGCGGGTCGGAAGGAGTCCACTCGCTGTCCGCATTCCTGCAACCCAACTCGGTATGAGAGTGCACCAGGAACGATGAAGAAGAGATGGTGATCGTCTCCAGGAGGCCGGCAGCAGGTCTCCGCTCTTGGGACGGGAACACTCGTCGGAGCATCAGGTGCTCGCGACCGACGTGGCCCCGTTCCACGACGACGACAAGACCAAGGAGTCGGGATTGCCGTTCGAAGTCGCCATCGTGGAGCCAATCCTGCGAATGCTGCAGCTGCTCTGCGAGAATCACCACCTCGTGCTGCAGAACTTTGTCCGGAAACAGAGCGAACGCGCCAACCACAACCTGGTCGCCGAGACGCTCTCCTTCCTCGACACGGTCTGCGGATCGACCAAAGGATCGCTGGGTGTCTTCGCCGAGATCGGCGAACACAACTTTTCGCTCATCAACCAGACGCTCGCCACGCTCGCCGAGTTCTGTCAGGGACCCTGCCACGAGAATCAGGTGCAGCAGGCGGTGGAGTTGAGTGTATCGAAGACGAGCGTGACTCTTCAGAACACGATGGTGATGCAGGAGAACGGACTGAACATCATCATTTCGCTGGTTTTGAACGAGATCCGTCCGTTGGCCGACGATCACATGGACCTGGCACTGGAGATGAAGGGCGCCGCCTCGAAGTTGTTGCTCGCCATCATGGAGTCGAGACATGATGGCGAGTGTGCGGATCGAGTGCTTCGCAACATGACCAACATGGCCGGTGGACCGAGACAACTCGTCGAGGCTCTGACTCTGGTTAGCAACGGGACATTCCTGTTTCCCTCCCCCAGACCGCAGCTTTGGCTGTTCAAAAGAGAGAAACGGGAGGGGAAACGTCTGTTTGCATCGAACTGATCATGTTTTTTCGCACCCCATCACCCCCCCCGCCTGGTACACTCCACCGCCGAGTCATCATCAACAGGTCTACGAGATGACCGGATCGACACAGCTGGCCGTTTGGCGAATGCGACGACAGCTCTCGCAACAATTCGGTGGCACTGATGTCGCGCTCACAGTCAGTCGTCCGCAGCAGCAGTGCATGCCGTCGATTGTGGCCGATTCGCAGGGAACGGGGAGCAGTGGCGCCGCAGCCGCCGCTCACAGCAACCATCAGACCATCGAGGAGCCGGCCGCGACGGTGGACCCGAAGGAGGTCGGACACAACATCTACATCCTCGCCCATCAGCTGGCACGACACTCACCAGAACTGGAGGCACTTCTCGATGCGGACGACGAGAGCAAGCCGCCCAGAATGAGGGATGCGCTCAGGTTCTACCGACAACACACGGCCAGCATCGAAATCGTCCGACAGTACGCCTTCTTCGCTTTTCGCCCATTTTGCGCATTCAATCCAATGCAGGGATCGGACTCTGGAGCGAGTGGTCTTCCCCATTCACGAGATCTGCGGCTATCTCAGCGACGAGACACAGCAGAACCTGTACCAGAACACGGAGCGAGACGCGCAGGGCTCCAAGGTACGTGCCAACTCACCTTTGCTAACCGGACCCGCTGCTACGCGCGCGCGAGACACTTTCGTGATGACGAACAAACGACCAGCCGCATCTCGTTAAGTGAAAGTCTAGACGAAAAGAGGAAGCGAGTAGAGCTCACCAGAAACAAGAATGCATGTAGCCAGCATCGAATCTCAATATCAGATGACCGAGTTCTTCGAGAAATGGCCCGAGCTCTACGAGGAGATGCGCTGGCAGCAAAAACTACAACGTTCGTGTCATCGCCGCCCGCTGTCTCTACTTGCATTCCTCATTCAGGTCGACCGGTGTTATGGTCGTGCGCTCGTCGGCTGCACATGTGGAATCGTCTGTCCTTCTTCTTCGCCATCTTCGTCAACTTCGTCATCGCCATGTACTACCCCTTCGACCAGAACGATTCCAGTAGAGACCGTGACTGCGTGCATTTCAAAACACGTTCAACTACAGCTCGCGGCGTCCTGAGTGCGCAGTCGTCGAGCGTCTTCATGCTGTCGGTCGTGTCCTTGATCTTTCTGTACTCGCAGTGGGACGACAAGTACCGGGTTTGAGTTGGACGAAAAGAAGCGCTTCCTGCAGATGTTGGATGGGTCAATCGCAAGGTGCACATCGGGCCATCTTCTTCGCAATGCTCTCGAATACGATGTTGGCTCTGTCGATCGTGGGCGTCGGTCCGACCCTGTTCGTGCTCGGCTTCCTCCAGGTCATCCATCATCCGTGCTACGTGTCGTGACAGTGTCGTGTGTGTGCAGTTCTTAAATAAGTGCATCCACATCGTGTCGTACGTCGCCAACAAGGGGCTGATCGATCGAACCTGGCAGGAGCGACTGTCCGACACCGAATGCTGGTACCACACCGTCTATCTCGTCTTCTGCACGATCGGTCTCTTCCTGCATCCACTCTTCTACGCCGTCCTCGTGAGTTGTCGCGTCTCCTCTCCCCCTCCCAACAACATTCGCGTTGTGTCAGCTCTACGACGTGATCGTGTCGGAGGAGACGCTGCGATCGGTCATTTCGTCGGTCACCAGGAACGTTCGATCCATTCTACTGACGGGACTGCTGGCCCTCATTCTGGTCTATCACTTCTCGATCACCGGCTATATTTTCTTCCAGAACGGTGAAACACTGAACGTGTCCGCAATCAGCCCGCTTTCAGACTTTACGATCGAGGTGGATTCGCCGGAGGAGCATGCTGCCAGCGTGATGGGGAAACCGCCGGCGGACGTGTGCATGGCAGGCGATGAGAAGTGCGCAGCAGCACTGCTCGCAGCCGAGCGGGGCAACGACGACGACGATGACGACAAGAAGGTGCGCGCGTGAGGTTTGCTAAATCGCACGACGCCCCTAGGTGTGGGCGTGCTCGTCG
The DNA here is from genome assembly GCA_014805405.1 of Bunonema sp. RGD898. NCBI lineage: Eukaryota > Metazoa > Nematoda > Chromadorea > Rhabditida > Bunonematidae > Bunonema > Bunonema sp. RGD898. Next base: position 52,102 of record JACMII010000041.1, on the reverse strand, counting down.
CTGTGGCTGTGCATCGTGACCACTCTGAACTGGGGTCTCCGGAATGGAGGAGGAATCGGCGACGTGCTCCGCAACGTCGGCCCCGATGTATGCCACCGCTATGATGATGATGATAATCGGTGCGTAATCAAATGAGCAGGAGGCGATGTTCGCGTGGCGCATCCTCTACGACCTCAGCTTCTTCGTCGTGCTCATCGTCATTGTCTTGAATCTCATCTTTGGTGTCATCATCGACACGTTCGGAGACCTGCGTACGGAGAAGAACGAGCGCGAGGATATCCTACGGAACACGTGTTTCGTGTGTGGCACGCCTCGCGGCCGATTCGACAATCTGTCCGTCTCCTTCGAGAAGCATGTCGAATCTGAGGTACGATCACTACTCCAAGGTCTCGAGATTTTCGGTCTGTAAGCACAACCTGTGGCACTACGTGTTCTTCATCGTCTGGCTCCAGGTCAAGGATGCGACCGAGTTCACGGGGCCTGAGAGCTACGTGGCGCAATGCATCCAGGATCGAAATCTGGAGTGGTAGCGCTCGTTTCGATCGTCTCGCCATCGCCGTTTTGCCATTTAGGTTCCCGAGAATGCAGGCGATATCGCTGCAGGACGACCAGAACGCTGCAGATGCCGAGCAGAATGAGGTTTTTCCACAATGACAGTACGCAAGGTGCCTCTTCGCTCGTTTCAGCTAAGCTCTCTTCGCGAACAAGTGCGAACACTACTGTCGTCGATGCGCGACATGCAGACTCAGTTTGACGATCTCAGACAAGTCGTCGATGCGGCTAGTCGATCAGCCCTTTGATTTGCGCTGTTGTTGTTTCTGGTGTTGTTCCCCTTCATTTCTCACGAGCCCGTCTAACATCATCATCTAGGTCATATCGATGACGCGGTCTGAAAGCCAGCTGCCATCTTGTCTCGTGCGAACTGTAAAGTTGCCATGCCTGTCTGGCGGGTGCATTCATTCCAAAGCAAGACAATTGGACTTTTTGCAATCGAACGCTTGCTTGCTCATCTTCGTAGCCGAATCGTCTCTTTCGTTCGCTCTTGTCAATCGCGTGATGCGTTCGGAGATTCGACGAGGGGGCAAACAGACGTTCGGGAAGAGCTGACCATGGTGGAGGCGAAGCGGAATCAAAGTGGTGTGATCGTGTCGGGACACGCTTCGCAGTGAACAACATCGAGGCGAGTAGCGGCGAGTAAATCGAGGGAAATTGGTGCCATTCCAGCTGCATGGTGTTGACCTGAACGACAATCAATTCCAGTTTTAGTGACAACAACAGACCTATCCGAGAAGATTCGCATAGGTCTTCGCTGTAGCGACAGCCACGTTCCGCAATGCTTTCGATATTGACGATGGCCGTCTCGAAAAGATCCCTCTGCTGAAGCTTCTTTGCCGCTCTAGCTTGTCCGATTTCAAGCTGTCCGATGAACAGAGCCGCTTTGAGCTTCAAGAACGCGAGTCTTCAGGTTGGCATGCGTCTTGCGGTGTCTATGGGTGGCACTCTGCGTGTTTCATCCTACGAGACCTCGTCTTCCTTGTCGATTGTAGGATGATAAGTTTGATGATTTTGCAGCGCGTACAGGCGTACGGACTCGACGAAATGTGCCGGCGGCACGCCCATCGATCACTTCGGTTAGTCTGTTGTTTCCTTTTCTCTTCTATCATCGCATACCTGCCGCGCAGTCCCGCGGGGTGTTTCTCTTTTCTTTACAAATCAACTCTCTAACCTAAAGATTGCCTTATCTGCTAGTTTCCTTAATAACTGATTACGAGTGCATAATGGCGCCACGATCACTGCCGCAGGGTGATGCTTACGATGACTCCTTGATTAGGGAACCGGTCGAACAAATCGTACTCGAGGATGTGGCGCCACCACGGCCAATTGAGGTACGATTCACTTCTGGGGCGCTTCGTGTCATCTCAAACTCCTCAAGGGCAATATTGCTTGTGACCGTAGGCCAGGGAAAACATCGATGCTAGGTCAAGGCACTGCGCCGCCGCGACGGCCCCTGTTGGCGAACACCCGGCTCGAATGAAACGATAACTTGCAGATGGGTACGGTCGGTTCTCTGTCGAACCTCATGCTCGCTCTGCACGCGTTCTATAACCGTCTCCGTGGACCGGACGGAAAGCATATTGTCAAGATTTTGACCACGGACAACCAAGTGACGGAGATCCAAAAGAACTTCGTTGAACTTGACAAGCTGATGCATCCGGCCCTTCCCAAACAAGATTCTCTGGACCAGGTTTTCATGATTTCCTTTTATGAAATGTCTCACTATTGCGGGTGACGTCAGACGCGCTCGCGAACCGGGCGTTGGACCTGTGCAAGAAGATCAACGCATTCATCGGTCGACTGCTTGACCCTGTGGATGCCGGCTACGCGCTGCAGCTCATTCAAGAGGCGCCCCCTGGATGGTTCGACGCACTGACCAATCTCCTGCTGGTTCAAATCAATCGTGACCTGACTCCGGAGATCGAAGAGAGACTGGTCGGTCTGCGCAAGATTCAGGACGAACTGGACAAGGTGAGCTTGCGTCAGCCATTATTATGCATTTAAATCACACTTTTGACGGCGGCTCCGCATGATGCTCTCGACGCTGAGATCAAGAAGCGCGAGATGAAGGAATCCGAGGAGTCAACCTCGCACGACGCTCAGGTTTTCAGGATGATAGCTGCAGAGAGAAATAACGGCTTAGGCTCTCGGGTCACCCGTCGCCAAGAAGCCGTAGACCATTCGACATTTGACTCGATTGTAGTAGTTTGATGACTGCTCTCATTGATCCCATGTTTCGGTGTTGCGATAGTGTAGCCCTCTCCATCACGCTTGTACTTCCACGCGACGGACAGTTTTCCCCGACGATCTCCCACAACGGGCACGGACAATACGGGATAGAGATATCCGATGAAGGAAGATTGCGCGACTTCGGCCACGTGATCAGTTGTTGTCGTGTAGATCAACCGAATTATAGCTCGCGTTTTACCAGCCCGGAGTGTTTTTCCGCTGTATATTCTACCGTGACGACGATGATGCATCTCCTCCCCGTCTACCTTCCCGCACCGACCCTGCCCAGCTTCATGATCGAGTCACCCAGGCACTAGCCGACGCATAGTGTGCTACAGTCCCTGGAACGGAAGAAAGCGGGCTTCCGAAAATCTCTGCCACCTCATCAGTATGTCGTTCTCCTCGGTTTCATTCGTTGTGTGATTTCCCCGTAGACCACGTCGGGGAGCCGTGAATGGCAAAGTCTAGGCGGAGTTCTGGTCCCACGGGCTTCATCGAAAGACCGACCACCACCACCGTCTGACACGACGAGAACGTTGCGGGATGTCCGCCATAAGGCTTTCCACCCGCTCAATTGCACGACAAGGGACAAATTGTTGTATTTCACTGCGACGGTGGCGAGTACGCGCCTTTAAGTGAAGTCCTGCTAGTCTCGGTGCACTCGCCGTTTGAGTAGGGCAGGCGGAAGTGTGGGCGGCAGTCTTTGGTGGTGTGCGGGCATTTGTTTGAGTGAGTGGATTGGGTCATCATGACTGATGGAGAGGGAAAGCCTGCCCCCGGTGTGGGTGGCGCGTGCGGAGGGGGTGAGGCGGTCTCTCGCACTGCCACCACCTCTTGCATTCCTCGCGGTCCTGTGGTCTCGCTCGCTCGTGCTCTCCCTCTCTTCCTTTTTCATCTTTGTCCGTCCCCGCCCTCGCAAGAAGCAAGCCACCGCCGTCGCCGCTGTTGTCGCCTGTTTCTTGTCTCGTCCCTCGCTCGTTGTCTCGCTTTCAATTGCCCTGCCCCCTCGTACCCCCTCCACCTTTGGACCTTTTGAGCTGTTTAGCAATGAATTTGGACCTCGGCGTCTGCGTCCCAGCAGTCCTTTCGTTCAGCCCGTCGTCGTCGTCGCCCGCCCCTTCGTCCGTCTGTCCGTCCGTCTGTTCGTCCTACTCGACTCGTGGCGCAGTACCCTGAGGTGGTACCCTCGGCGGCTGGGATCTATTCTCGTCCATTCGCCTTTCTCGAACGCACTCTATCCGGAATGAGTGGTCTTTTTAAGAAGGTGAGTCCCGTCATTTAGTCGATTCTTGGCGTTCCGCTTGGCTTCCCCCTCCCCCTCTTTCACTCTCTGGGGATGCCGTGGAACACATGGCGTCGTGTGTTCAGCTCGGGTGACTGAGAGAAGAGCAGTGACATCTGGCCGACGACGACGACGACGACAGGATGCGTGATGAACGAGATGAGGGGGTGTGCGGCGATCAGGCCAGTTAGATTCGCAGTCGCCATGTCGCCGCGGTGTTTGTCGTCGGGAAGATGGCCCGCTTCTCTGCTGGATGGATGTGCGAGGAAAGTGCGTCATGCCTTAGTGGTACGTCTCTCTCTCTCCCTCGTTGTCGCGTGTCAGTGTGCCGGAAGCGCGGACGCTAGCATGTGCAATGAGTCTTCTTCGTCCTCTGCCAATCGAGCGACGGCGACGTTTGTGGCTGTGAATTGGAAGCAGATTTCTCGTCGGGCAACACGAGTACCCTTAGTCGGTTTGTTGTTCCTGCACGCCCTTCCCTCTCCGCCCCCTCGTCGCTCGTTTGTTCGGTTCTCCCGGGACTAGGGGAGCGAGCGAGCGAGCGGGCGCGGCAGGAACAATCGGACACGACGGCGGCGCGGTGACGGCGCGGCGACGACGGCAACGACGACGTTCTCCTCTAGTCCCATCCTCTACGCGCTGCTTTCATCCCGTCATCGTGCGTCGGCGGGACGGCAATTTCCCGGTGCGCGCGTGCGTGTGTGCCGCAGCATAAAGACACGGCGCGAAGCGGCATGAAATTGCCCCATCGGATAGCTGTCACCAGCTCGACGACGCCACAAGAGGACAACACAATCTGTTCCGGAGCAGCAGCAGCAGCAGCAGTCACAGCAGGAGCCGCCGGCCAGAAGCAGCGGCTCACTACTATTTATGACGGCTATTTGTACAAGGTGTCCTTTTGCACCGACAGCTGTCCTCTCTCTCTCTTTCTCGCTCCGTACCGCCGCAACCAATTGTTGCAGGCAACTCCGGTGCTCTTGCATCTCCTCATCGAGACGGCCGTCGTCGTGTACACGCTGTTCGGCGCCATCATCATTCAATACCTCGAGCAGAATGGACAAAGCGGTACTTGCCCCTGTCATCACGCAATTGGATGGGGAATTGTTGTTTTGGGCACGTCCAACGGAACGAGCAGTTGGGAGGAGGAGGAGGAACGGACGGCACAGCACCGATGCATTCGCTCCAAATTGGATGCACTCGGATTGGACACGGAAAACGTGTGCGACCACTCCACCCTGCTCGACGTGGTGCGCACGTGCTACGAAGACACTCGTACGATGATGGGGGGGGGGCAACTGTTGTGCACATAAACGTGAACGCAGTTGCGACGGCAGGCGCCCGATTCACAAAGCATCAGCAGGACGGAACGCTCCACAGTCAGCAGTGGACCTTCTCCTCGGCGTTTTTGTTCACGTACACCGTGGTCACGACAATAGGCATCCTTTTCGGTTTTGGCGTTCGGTTTTGGCGCACACCTGTTTCGGGTTGTTCGCATACGCCTTTTGCTGTAGAATATCGAATAGACCGCGCTAGAGACAATCTTTAGAGATGTGTAAAACGAAAAGAATGGCAATTGCGTGAATGCAAAATGCGCCTCACTACCAAAAGTGCACGTTTGTAACGACGGACAACTACGTTTTTCGTCTATTCGAAATCCAATTCCATATCCCGCCGCAGGATATGGCCAAATTGCGCCTCGCACTACGGCCGGTCGAATCTTCGTCTGCTTATACGGGTTCATCGGCATTCCCTTCTGTCTTCTGGTACTGTACCGACGGAAGAGCGCCCCAGAAATTCTGCTACTAGGCTATCGCTGATCTCGGGAAATTCATCTCCGAGATCCTGCACTATGTGATGACCACAATCCGCTCCCTCTACCGGTACGTGTTCGCAATTTCGGGCCACCTTCAAGTTTCAGACGTTTGTCTCGAGCCTATCGTGCCCGCAGACGACGTGATCATCGTAAGCTGACGCCGCAGAATGGGAAACTAGCGATTATATTGGATGACGACGACGACGATGATGATGTAATACGTGACGGCCACAAAAAGGCGAGTGGTCGTGTTTATATTGTCCTCCAACGATGCCGCCGTCGGCGGCACAGCATGGCATTGTTATTGACAGATGACACTGCAGAAGGCGGGCGACGACGGCACCTCGTTCGGCAGTAGCAATTCCACACATCGTCGTCTGAATGGAGACAAGCTTGAAAAACAAGGGGGCATCGACAGCATGGAATCGGCACTGGACCCGGACGAAGAGACGGGCGAGGAGGAACAGGAAGTGAGTGTGACACACATGTGCCGGAGGAACTAACCCGCCTTCCAGGCCCCCAGCCAGACGGTCGCACTCTTCATCTTATTCCTGGTCTATATCGCAGCCGGAGCTGCGCTTCTCACCACATATGAGCCGGATCTAGACTTCTGGACCGGCGTCTACTTTCTGTTCGTGACTCTAAGCAGCGTCGGTTTGGGCGACATAATCCCGAAGCGGTGCATCTCAATCGCGATTCCCAACAAGCACGTGTCGATTTCAGGGAAGCCTACCTGTTCCTGACCCTTCTCTACATCTCTGTTGGTCTGGCTCTCACCACGATCGCACTGAATGTATGCGAACGGGGACGCTGCTCTAAGCGGGTGGTTGCAGATCGCGGGCGACGTTCTGAAGAAGATGCACTACTTCGGACGCAAGATCGAGAACGCCGCCAACGTCACCATATGGTTTGGCGGAAAGAAGTGAGTGAACGCTGTTCTGCGACTACTCTCTTGCCACTGAAGACTGACGATGCGGCAGCTGGTGAAGAACCTAGCGGATCAACTGAATCTTCCGCAAACAGCGATGAAGAACCTGAATCTTGACGAATTCGTCGACAACGCCATCAAGGTGGAGGCCGGCGAGATCGAGACACTCCGAGTAGGGCAACCGTGTCTTCTCCGATTTGCTCTTTCCCCTTTAGCCGCCGCCCTTCGAATCGCCGGCCGCCTGCCACTATGCGGACGACGCTCACGGTCAGTTGCTTCGTAGAAACCGTTGAAGATTTGTCTGTGTGCCATTGACTGTTGTGGCTTGCTTGCGCTAAATGGAGCAGTAGTTGGGAGTAGTGGTTGCCAATGTGCTGGAAGTGCGCTGGAAGCGAACGGAAATTGACACGCACACAGGGAGAGAGACTCCTGTTGTCGTTGTTCAGAGGAACCCTGGATTGGGGACGACTCCTGCACAAGCACTTCCGAAGACGAGTCCGAACCGGATGAAGTGGAAGTCAAGGTCAAATCCAAGACGCCCACTCCGACGCCGTCGTCCTCCGAGCCGGAAGAGGAGGAGGAGGAGGAGGAGATTACTGTCGTCCAAGAAGAGGAAGTGGAGGAGCCTGCTGTTGAAGAGGATGAGGCGGTGGTGGTGGAAGAGGAACCCAAGGAATCGCCGACACCCGCTCCCTCTCCACCGCCTGCTCCCAGAACGCCAACTCCGCCGCCACCGCCGCCGCCGCCGCCAGAACTGGTAATAGTCGAGCCGCCAATCCAGGATGAAGAGGAGGTCGTGGAAGAGGAGGAGGAGGAGCCGAGAGCAAAGTCGCCCTCACCACCGCCGCCTCCAACTCCGGAACCGGATGTGAGTGTGCCGATAGAAGAGGAGGAGGAGGAACCGAAGAAGGCCGCCGCCGTGGTGCCACGATGGAAACGAGGTGAGAAGAGACTGGAGAGAGCAGCTTCTTCATGTAATGGGGATGGTGGCAGCCCATCAACAGCGAGCGATGCTGACACCGCAGGAAATGGCCGCCGAGCGACGTCGCAAGTACAGTGAGGACGCGTTGAAGCGATACCAACAGTACCAGAAAGTAAGCCCCTGTGTGTTCGTCTGTCTCTTGCTTGCTTCTTGTCGCGCTGGCTCGAGTCTGCACGTGCGTGCGTGTGTCTTTGTCGGCCCGCGCGGTGTGGTGATGATGATGCGACCGTGGAGTGCCATCGCATTGCAGCAATGGCAGAGGCTGCGGCACACGCAGCGTCTGTCGGCTGGGCCCGCGTCCGGCGGCGGAAACGGATCGCCACCGCCACCGTCGCCATCAACGACGACGACGGGCTCGCAACAGGCCGCCGGGTCGAGCGGCCAGCAAAAGAGCAGCAACGGCAGCAGTGCCGAGCCTGCGAGCGACACCGCCGAGGGTCGCACACCACGCCGCGCACTCTCCACCGCCGCGAGACCGCCTTCACTGCCTTCCCCATCTCGACCAGCAGCAGCAGCAGCAGCAGCAACGACGGCGGGTTCGCGGACGCCACAGACTCGCAGGACGACTGGAGCCAGCTAGACGACGCCGACCCCGCCGAGCCGCGCTCCTGGCCCGTGCTCGTCGTAATCAGCGCGCGCTCTCCGTATCCTCTCAGACTGACTCGCTTGCAGGCGCGCATGGCCGTGCTCCGTCGTCGTCGCATCCGACACGCGCTCGCCGTACACGATCCTCTGCGTTCCCCTCCTCCGGCCGTTCCCTCCGATCCCCAGCAGTGAATACTGATCGACCGATCGATCGATCGATCGTGCACTCACCCCTTCTTTTCGGCTTCAGTCCGTTTCACCTTCCTCGTCGTCTCGTAAAAGAAGAGTCTTGCTGCTGCTGCACATGAGTTACTATAATGATGGTGTGCTAGTGCTGGCTGAGCAGTGCTCCCTTTCCGGGATGACTTATGTGCAGCGTTGATTTACGAGCAGCCACCCGGGACGAGCGGACGAACGGACGGACGGACGGGGCAGCGGTAGCGGCAAGAGAGCAAGGGAGAGAGAGACCGGGCGATGGATGATGATGGCCTCCGAGCTGGGGGAGGCCGTCGGCAACAGACTGTAATGCGAGAGAGAGAGACGATGGATGGATGGCGGCGGTGGTGAGGAGGAGAAGGAGCAGCAGGGGGAGAGCAGTCAGTCTGCGGCCCATATTTCACACTTGTCTTCTTGCCGAGAAATGGGCCTCTCTCCCCATCTCTCTCTCCCCCTTCTCGCATCCAGCACATTCGGCCACTTGATCTATGTCTGCAGCGCTGCGCCACTCTTCTATCTCCTCCTCGCTTGATCACTCGACTCTACTGTAGGGATGGATGATGCCAGACGATGCAGCAGTTATATGGGGAGAGATGGATGGATGGATGGGTGAGTGGTGGGTGGATGTACAGCAGCGGGCGTATTTCCAGAGGAAGACGAGAGGGAGATGGATGACGAATGGACGAGGGAAGCGGGAGTTGAGACGATGGATGGCAGTCGCTCGCTCTGGGACAGAAACCCAGGTGGCGTGGTGCGCTTCTTCCTCCCTCTTCCCAATCCCCTCCATCATCCCCGCTGCACACGACCGTGACGGACTGATCAACAGACAGACGGACCGGGAGAGGCGTGTGTAATTGGCTGTGCTGTCCTGTCGCCCCTCTCTTCGTGTGCGCACTCGCTCGGCGGGGACGGCGGCGAGAAAATCAGCGTCCGAGATCTGCTCTCGTCGCAGTGTGTGTGCGTAAATTGTAGCGGCGTGTGCGCACAAGGAAAGGGAAGAGACGCGAGCGAGCGAACGAGACAGCAGAGAGAGATGAGCATCTGAAAGAGAGAGAGGGAGGGTGGGAGAGACGAGGGCGAGTATCACAGGAGGAGGAGGAAGACGACGTCCGTCTTCCCCCACTCTCTCTCTGTGTCTCCTGATGGATGAGTGTCGTCGTGTGTGGAGACGGCCACCCGACACACATCAAGACGACGACGAGGAGGAGGAGGGCGCCTGCCCCCAAACAGCAGCGCGAGCTTATCATCTCTAATCTAGTGATGGATGAGAGCACCTCCTCTCCCCTCCTGTCACTCTCCCCTCCCCCCCCTTCCCACTCATCGTCTCGTCTCGACACGATATGGGCTGGTTCATCCAGAGGGACGTTGCCTGTTTGACGTCTGAAGGTAGAAGTCTGTGCAAGAAGACAGGCAACAACTGCGTGTCTGTCTGTTGCTGTTTGTGCAGCGACGGCGAAACCCGTATGGCGAAGGGAAGGCGAAGATGGGCGGGCGTGCAACTGATCTGATCTCTTCCGACGATACGGCAACTAGTTGGCTTGAGGTAGTCCGGACGATAACATGGCGGCTGCGGCTGCCGCTGCGGCCGCGGCTCTCGCCTGCTGACTGTGCTGCTGCTGCTGATGCTGCTGCTGCATGGCCATCGCGTAGAGAGCGGCCATCGGATTGCCACCCATCAGAGCCGCCGCGGCCGCTGCTGCAATTATCCGACTGCATAATGAGGGCAAATGAGTGGCACCTTGCTGTTGTTGCTGCTGCTGCTGATGATGATGGTGATGCTGTTGCTGCTGCATGGCTGCCATCGCGGCTGCAGCTGCGGCGGCTTGAGCCGCTAGAGCGGGTGAGACGGCTGCCGATCCGGCCGATGGCTTCGAAGACGAGGATGAGTTGGAGTAGGGCTGGAAGCGGGTGGCGGACGATGTCGACACGGGCGACACCTTGACACTGGCCGTCGTCGTCGTCTTCCCAGCCGTTCCGTCGTCCTTCCTCTTCTGACCACTCGTGCTGTTCGCGTCGGCGTTCGTCTTGACGCTAGAGCGGGGTGCGGCGACGGCGGCGGTCTCGAGGGCGGTGCGATGTTCGCGCATGTGTTCGGCCATCTCGGTGATGGTGAAGTGCTGCAACGCATGTCGTGTTACTGTTGCTCCTGCTGCTACCCTGTTTGTTCGTCTGTCCCCAGTGTTCAGTTGTTTGGGAGAGGGAGCGAGAAGGGCGGAGAAGAAGAGGGAGCTGCTGCTGCTGCTGCTGCTGCTGGGGCCATCGCTCAACCGTGTGCCCCGGTCATAAAGAAGCGACAGCTCGGCCCATAAATTTGCGACAGAGCTAGGAGAGAGGGAGAGAGACGGACAGACAGAGAGAGAGAGCGAGGCGGCAGTTAGGCGGCCGCTTCCCGCCGCCGCCGCCGCCACCACCACCACTCCTTCTCTCTTCTCTTCGCTTGCCGCGTGATCAATCTGTCCAGGGAGGAAAGACTCTCGGAGGAGGGATGGGGAGGGATGATTACAAAGCAAGAAGTGAAGAGTACCTTTCCGCAAGGCACGAGGCTGACGTGATCCTTCCAGGTGCACGACACCTTCAGCGAATTCGTCGTCACCGGCGACAATGGCGCCGATACTGTCGTCGTCGCCGTTGTGGTGGTCGAAGTGGACGAGGTCGATGAGGTTGTTGTGGACGACGACGGCGCCGACGCGGACGACGACGACGATGGAGGCGTGAATGCGGCAGCTGCAGCGGCGGCGGCGGCCATTTGCTGATAGATGAATGTCATCCTGCAATCTCCCTCTTTCTCAATGTTCTCATTCCCTCTTTCTCTTCCCCTCTCTGTGCTTCATCCCTCCCATCCCATCGATGTACGGAGAATGGGGGAGGGGATGGTTGTGTGCTGGCGAGCAGCAGTGCTGCTGCTGCTGCTGCAGTCGTAGTCGCCACCTGGCTCGTAAAGGACGCGAGGGACGAAGACGACGGACACTTGTCGGGGGGAGGAAGGAGAGAGTGTCTGTTGGGGGAAGAGGGGGCGAGAAGAGGAGCACACTTGGCGTGCGGCGAGTGCCCATCAAACGCCGCCAATTACCCGCTCCCCCACTCCCCCTCTCGCTGTCGTCCTCTCACCGCTCCTCGAGAGCCGCGCGCCTTTCAAGTGCTGCTGCTGCTGCGGCAGCACACTACCTCTTCACTCAACAACCAGTACTTCCTCCGCCCCTTCACACCCTTCCCCTCTCCATTCACTCATCATCGTGCTCTCTCCTCAGTGTGTGACAAGTTGTTGCTGCTGCCACACTGCACAGCAAGTGCTGCTAATGATGAGAGGGGGGAGAGAAAGAGAGTGGCGGCTGCTTACGGATGCATCGATGCTGCGGCGGCGGCTGCGGCGGCGGCGGCAGGCGAACACATCATGGCGGCAGCCATCATCGGATGAAGACCGTGGGCGGGGGCACCGGCTGCTTGTTGCTGCTGGCTTGATTGTTGCTGCTGGTGCTGCTGCATCATCATCGCCTGCATCGCGATCAGTTCGGGCGACGACGATGAGGCGCCTGCGAAACAGAGATGCATGTCGAGCGATCGATCGCCAATGTCTAGAGGAGACCTGTCAGCAGACAAGCCATGCAACTGGGCAATCCGCACGGACGACCGCCCGACGCGGCGGCGACCGGACAAAAGGATGCAGGAGACGGCTGCTGTTGCTGCTGCTGTGATTCCGCTCCCGCCGCGGCGGCTGCTGATCCCAATTTGCCGCCGGCAGCACCGGCCATCATGGAGAGCATCGAGAGCGAGTGCATCGGGTTGCCTGTGCGATCTCTTCTTGCGGACGGCAATACTACACTGCGGGTGTGTCGTAAACAGGTAGTGCGCGACGACAACAGCTCCCTCCCAATGACATTCTCGCGCGGCCTTCCCTTTGGTCTCTCCTCTTCCCCATCCCATTCCATCTCCATCGGCCATTCCTTATCGCGCGCGCGCACACACCGACAGGTTTATGATAAAGAAGAACGAGAGTGAAAGAGACGACGACCGTCAGCCAGACCGTAAAAGAGAGCCGCCCAGACTAAGCGCATTAACGAGAGAGAGAGAGAGAGAAAGAGGCAGCACGCAGTAAACGAGGCGAAGAGGAGGAGGATGGGAACGAGAGAAACGGGCACTAGTATAAGGGGAAGTGGAAGCACTGACCGACGAATGGCGATGACGAGGGCAGGAAGGGTGGCGGAGGAAGAAGAGCTGCGGCTCCGGCAGGCAGGCGACCCCCAGCCGCCATGAAGGGATTGGGCGGCGGGAAGACTGCTGCCGCCGCCGCGAGCGACTGCATCAATGCAAGCGAAGGGTCCACGAGCGGCGGCTGCAATTGAGAGAAAGAGTGAGTGAGTGTGTGTTGCAAGGGCGTCTTCCTTCTCCTCTACCTTGAGTGGTGTACTTCTGGGCGAGTCCTTGAGAGTGGCGGTGGCGGTGCTGCTGCCACTGTTGCCATTGCAGTTATTGTTGGACCGCTTGGCCGGCGCATTCGTACCGGGCGACTCGGCCCGCGCCGCTCTCTTAGTTCCCACTCCCCCGTGCTTATCGACTGCCGGTGACGAGGCGGATTGCTGCTGCTGCTGCTGCTTGTTGTCGGGTGACGATCTTTGGGCGGTTCCATTCGTGATGGACGTTGTTGCTGAGGCACCGATGGCATCGCACGTCTTGGCGAGCATGGCCAGAGGGGAGCGCTCCATCTGAACGAACAGAGGGTGAGAGTTGTTTAGACAGGCGGACGGGCGATGGAGACCGACCGTGGTGTTAGTCGAGATCTCGGTCAGATAGGGCGCGTGCTGCTGCTGCTGCGGCTGCTGTGACTGTGTCGTCGCCACCGATGAGCTGCTCGCCGTCGTGGTCACCATGTCGGAGGGAGGAGTGGACGACGACGACGCAGCAGTAGTGGTGGCGGTGGTGGGCGGTCTCGGGGCCAGGATACTGCACAGAGGATGATGATGAGTGCCGGATGAGAGAGAGGGAGGGAGAGAGGGAGGGAGCGGCTGAGTGAGGAAGAAGAGGAAGAGGAGAGAAGAAGAGTGAGAGGGGGACGGGGCGGGGCGAACAGACGACCCTCTCCCTCGCTCGCTGCTATCTGACTCAAACGACGGCGGCGGCGGCGGCGGCGGCGGAGGACGAGACGAGACGACCCTCTCCTGACAGAGACAAACGGTCGCGGGAGGAGAGAGAGAGTGCGAAGCAGCAGCGGCACGACCCGTCCGTCACACAACACGCTCTCTCGCTCGTCTCTCCTCCCCCGCCGAGACTGCACATCAAAGCGACAGGCCCCGCCCCTAGACAAGCGTCGACAACAAGAGGGGGAGGGGGCGAGCGAGCGAGTACGTGTGCGCGCACATCCAGAGGACTCGTGAGGGCCGTCAATCTTGGTGGTGGTGGTGGCGGCGGTTCCATTCGAATGGCCCTCCTCCTCCTCACCCTACAAACCCTCTCTCCTCCACTTCACATCGATCACCTGATTTACGAGCTGTCGCGCAGACACGACAGCAGGCCCCAGTCCCTTTGATGGGTCCTCCTCTGGCAGACAGACAGACAGACCGAACGGGAAGGGGAGGGGGACCAGCAGAACGAGACACTTGCTGTGGTGGTGCTAATTGGAGGGAGACACACCAGGGTGGACGTCTTTCTCCCACTCCTCTCGGACCGGGGGAGGATTCGTTCCCACTCGATCACTCGCTCCGCCCGTCTGGGCCAGTTGTTGGCAGGAAGAAGGGAGGGGCGAGAGGTGGAGCTGATGGTTCCACTCTCTGTGCCTTTGACGGGCGGGGACGGGTGTCGGCAGGATAGGAGGCGGAGGAGGAGAAGGAGGAGGAGGAGAAGGGTGGGAGGGAGGGCAGTGTCAGAATGTGACAGGGAAGGGAGACGGGCCAACAAGACAGATGGGGGCCTCCTCTTCTTCTGGTGTGTGTGTGTGTCTCTCTGATGGATGGATGGATGGAGGCTGCTGCTGCTGCTGCCGGCGACGGATGGATGGACGACGACGACGACGACGAGCACGCCGCCCGCACAGCAGCAGCAGCAGCAGCAGGCCCACCCAGAACAGGGAGAACAAGGAGAATGAGAAGGAGGAGGAGAGGAAGACTGACTGACTGGAAGGAGACGGACAAACAGACACACATACACACACACGCGCAGTGAGACAAACATGATCGGAGCGCAGCAAGGGTGCGATTATCGCTAATGTGCATGATGAAAGGGAGCCGCCGCCACCGCCGCCGCCACACCACTCTGCCTGTCATCGCCGTTTAGTGTCTCTGTCTCTCTTCGTCGCGTCGTCGTCGCGTCGTCGTCGTCGTCGTCGCCGCCGCACGCCACACACATACGCCCGACACACATACACACACATACGCTGCTGCTGCTGCTCGCTCGTCAGTCTCCTCTTCCATACCGTAGACTACACGCTGCTGCTGCTGCTGCTGCGCTTCTTCTTCTTCCGACACTGCCTCTTCACATCCCGGAGACAGAAATCCCGGACAGAGACGGACGGGGAGAGGCGGGAGGGGGCGCGCACCGTACAACACAGCCATGTTTTCATCTTATACGACCTCTCTCCGCCGCCGCCGCTACCGCGCTTATGGCTATGGCGGCGGACGCCGCCCATATTGTCAGCAGGCAGGTAAAGGGGGCGTCTTTACGAGACTCTCTCCAGATCGAGGCTCCCGATCTGGCGATAGGGGGCGAGGAGGCAGCACCCGCTCCTCCTCCTCCTCCTGTTGTGCGCGCTATCTTCTTCCTCCCCTTCCTTAGTGCTGCGTCGAATGGTGCGCGCGCGCGCACTGCGACCGGGGCATGATATATGGGCGCAGCGGGAAGTGGAGAGAAAGAGAAGACGTGCGCGCACCATGATGATGAGCGCGCGCGCGTCGCTCCCCTCGCAGTCCGTACACAGGGGAAAGGGGGAGAGAGAGATAGCATCCGTCGCCGCTCGACCGGTCGCTCCCTTCTATGTGTGTGTGTGTGTGTGCCGCCGCCGCCGCCACCACCTCTTCCCGCGCCAAGCTCGTAAATCAGAAGGAAGACGATGGCTGCTGCTCTCTTCTCTCTCCACACATTCTCCCCTTCTCACTAAACGAGCCGCGTCACCTCGAGAGAAGAGCAAAGCAGCAGCAGCAGCAGCAGCGGCGGTGCTAGACAGGTGCCGCTGTCGCGTCTCCTCTTCCCAACTGCGAGCGTGCTGCTGTCATGTCGCGTCACTCGTCACACACAGAGAAGAGGAAGAGATGCGCGCGCGCGCACAGAATGCGACTGCCATCTGCCCCCCCCGCTCGTCTCACTGACGGACCGACCGACACTGAGTGACTGACATGCACAGTCGTTCCCACCCTTTCAGCCGACCGACCGATCGACCGACCGAACGACTGAGTGACTGACTGACTGGCTGAGACCGTCTCACCACCATTACATATCATCATCACTTGCTGAAATGCTGTGTATCATAGTCGACATCACAATGTGGGGGAAGAGAGTATACCAAGGAATGGCAATACGACGATCATTCTAGCTCGACCTAACAAGATGAGGGCGCGTCGCGGCATCCAGACTATTTAGCTGCCGACTGTCCTTCCTTGCTCTCGTGTCCGTCCGAGTCGAGTGGCGGCATAGCATAGCACGCATCCAGGAAGACCTGCAGCACGAGGGATTTATCGATAAAAAAGCGAACGGGGACGCGCGACACGAACCCAGGTCATCTCGGAGACCAGCGATCGGTCGGGGATCTGCGCGGCGAGGCCGTAGAGGGCGGCCGTGCCGGTTTTACCGCCTCCGTCCGGAAGTGCGGCCACCTCGGCACAGACGGCGCGCAGCTCGGCCACGAACGTGTCGACCGCCTCGTCCGTCGCGTGGTTCATCGTCAGACACACGTGGATGCTGCAAACAATCGTGCTCGTCGTCGTCGTCGTCGTCGCCGCAAAGCATCACTCACGCGTCCGGGTTCTGGAGCGTGTTCAGGCTGTAGCCGCGCTTCACCAGTCGATCCGAGACGGCAAAGATGTTAAACTGGTTGGAGCGCATCGCCACCACGGACACGTCGCTCGCCCCGAACAACTGACACGATCGTCGTTCGGCGGTCGGAGCGGCGCAAAGCACAAAGAGGCGTTGCACGTACCTCGAGTCCGGGGACCTGCTTGACGAGATTGGCCATTCGGCGAGTGGCCGTCAGAATGGCCCTCGCTCGGCTCACGTACTCGTCGCGACCCGTCCAGAGAAGCGTCGCCCATGCGGCCGCCGCCGACGCTCCCGCACGACTGAACGGGAGGAGGGAGGGAATTCAACCGACTGCGCAGAGCACCGCCACCTTCCAGAGAGCGTGGGCGTCGCGTAGATGCCGCCCGGCCAATCGGTAATGGCAAAGTACTGGTGGTGGTGCAGCTCCTTCGATCGGTACAGCACGACCGACGAGCCCTTCGGCGCGTAGCCGTACTCCAAACGATCGGCTATGGGACGTTCGGAACCATTCGCTTGCCTTGTGCGTGTCGCACGAGATCGACGTGACGCCGGGGACGCGGAAGTCGAAGCGGAAGGGCGGCGTGAAGCCGGCCTCCTCCAGGAACGGAACCAGGAATCCGCCGAGACACGCGTCCACGTGCACCGGGATGTCGTACTTGACGCCGAGCTTGGCAATCTCGTCGATCGGGTCGATGCAGCCGGTCGAGAAGGAGGGCGCAGACCCGACCAGCTGTAAGGCAACCAGTCTCTTCACGAGGGGAGCGTTGAAGAGGCCTACGAGCGCCGTGGACGAGTCGATGGCACGACGCATGTGCTTGACGGAGAGACGATTGTCCTCATCCACTGGCACATGTCGAACACGGAGCCCGAGCCAGTCGGCCGCCTTGTCGAATGCGGCGTGCGCCGTTCGACCGATCACGATCGTCGGCTCGGTGATTCCCTTCGCATATGCTCGATTGCGAGCAGCAACGCACGCCATAAAGATGGACTCGGTTCCGCCGGTCGTCAGCGATCCCGACCCGTCCTCGGGCGCGCTAGTGGACGTGGGTTACGACGTAGGACAATGGGCGTTCTCGTCTTACTGGTACATGTTGAGCACCATGCGGATGACCTCGGCCTCCATTCGACGAACGCCCGGGAACACGTCCGGGTGAAGCGGATTCGAATAGGCGAACATGCGGTACAGCTGGAGGACGCGCGCGTTCAGTTAGTTACCAAAAACGACAAAGAGAGACCTTTGTGAGCAGATCGAGATGCTCCTCCGGACGGTCCGTGTAGACTGCGCCCGACACGCATCCTCCAGCCACATTCGCGTGGGAATACGAGTCGTAGCGCTTCGCCAGTGCCAACACCTCGTCCGAGTCGAAACCCCGTGCGGGCAGCGCTGCAATGACGCGGACGTTGCCCTACGGCAGCAGCAGAGACGTCCTAACCCTTGATGAAGTCGCGGTCCGGGTCATCCTTGTGGATGGAGTGCAGGATGTCCTGTCTGGCACTGGAGAGCTCCTTGTCGATCTTCGCCTTGACGTAGGAGAGTTGGCGCGCTTGACGGAGAAGCCACCCTGCGATACGCAAATGCAACGGACGATCGGACGACCGGTAGACGCGCGCGACGCGCAGGTAAAAGCACGTGCCCGCAACCTGAAGATCTCTCCGCTCGGCGGCGCTCGAGGCAAGAGTCGCACCGTTCCCACAACGATCACGAGCGGGGAAAAGCGGGAGAGACGCTCGTTGAGACAGTTGTACGTCGAGACCGTCGTGTCGACGGCGACCGTCCGCAGAGATTCGATCGACGGCATCGCGACACGGCGCTCTGCCAGTGCCACACAATGTGTGTATCAATTCTCGGACGAGAGGGGGAAAGGAGGAGAGGGAGGTCGGACGATAAGGTCGCGGCGAGAATAGGTAGAGTGGACAGCGAGGGGGGGAGGCTGCTTATCTACACTTCGGCTCGGTACTTTGCATTCGCTGCAAACGGTGTCAGACCGCACAAACATCGCACAGTTGCGGCCGTAGCCGCTCACACATCTTAGGCAACCACTTCACTCCGTTGCTTCCACGTCGACAGTCGCTGTGCTCGGAGTCGGACCACATCACGCTACTTGTGGCCTTGATTCTTTCGCAATACCGCGCCGGGTGCGGGCAAAGGTCTTTGCTGGAAGAGGGGACCGGATGCGGTCACGTCGACGCCCGTCTTCACGTCAGCCTTGATGCCGGTCGACCAGTTTCCCACTGGAACGTTGTCGCCGTACGCAGCGGGGTCCATGAAATCGATGCCCTTGCGCTTGGCTCGAGCTGCAACGCATCGCCATCACAACTAACGTGTTGTTGTTGCTCACCCAGTCTCTGGCGATCGCTCAGTCCACTCATATCAACGTCCGAGTCTGAGTCGTCCGATCGTCTCTGCGGTCGAACGAAAGACTCGTTTCGCAACACACGAACATGCACACCTCGCGTTTCCGTCTCTCCTCTCTCGGGTCGTAGCGTCCGAATCGACCCTGTCCAGAGCCTTTCGGTCGTTGATCGTGACGCTGTCGGGCGGCATCCTCCTTCTCCTTCTCGTCCACGCCGAGCAATTCTAGAGACGCCAGTTGTTGATTAAAAATGAAATGCAGAGGCCGACTTCTCGCCAGTCGAGGTGCAGGCTGTCCCACTTTGGCCCGAGGGTGCGCCGGAGAGAGCCAGCACACTTCGTCGGTGATCGGGCGCCAATAGTAGTGGCGCCCAACTCCAGCATCGTATACCTCAACGGAAATCATGCTCGACTGCAACAGCTCGAGACTTACCTCCTTCCAACCATCGGGAAGAGGGTATCGCTCCAGCATGCGCTGCTTTGCATGTTTGTAACGTTCCGGCAGCCTGCAAACAGATTGTCGGTCCAGGATTGCGTCATTTCGAAATGGTGAAAACTCGTTGGCACCTCTTCAAGGACTCAATCTCCTGCGATAGCATTTGAAAGCGCAGTTTGCGTCCGAAATACAGCAAAGCGACTGGCTTAATTAACGAATGGAAATGAACTCTGGTTCCGCGCGGAATAACTCCATCCACTAGGCACACACACCTCCATTCGGGAATGCCGTCTCCCCAGTGGTCACGACAGAACGACGTGCAGAGATGATAGGGATTGTGCTTGTTCGGACATCCCGTTGCGCCGCCCGGCTCCAGCTCATCGTCTCTGCAGCGAGTTGGATAGACCCTGCTTCAAAAGTCAATTTTACGAATCATCGCGGCTGTGGTCCTCCGCGAACACCTCCTCGTTTGGATCTGCAAGTCCTCTCGTGACACGACTCTCCTTCGGGGAATAATACTTCTGATAACTCCTCGCTTCTGGAGACGAGCCAGCAGAGCGGGCGGCAGATTCGCGGTCGCCATGCTGATCAAGCGAGCGGCGACGTCGCCAGCAACCGAACAAGTCAACACACGGTGTTGAAGCAGTGCAAACGACGGGCGAACGGACGGCCGCACGAGGGGGCAAATTTACTGTGGAGAAGTGAACGACGGCATGTGTGGGTGCGTGCGACATGACGATGGTGATGATGAGACGAGACTATTTCTTGGGCTTGGACAGCTTGTATTGAGGTTGTTGTTGTTGTTGTTGTTGCTGCTGTTGTTGGTACTGCTGTAGTAGCGCCGGCGGCGGCTGCGCGAACGTGGGGCCGGACGTGGACGGACGCGACGAGTTGGGCGGCGGCACCGCCTTTGCTCGAGTGTCGAAGAGGGCGCGCAGCTTGTGGACGGGCTTCTGCGGCTCGGCGTGCAGCCCATCCACGGGGTCCCAGTGCAGGGACTCTTGCGAGTGGAACGACTCGGCCTCCGACTCCGCGTCCTCGCCCTGCACGTCCTGCCAGTCGCTCATGGCCGGCTGAACGGGCGAGTCCTTGAGGCCGCCCTTTCGCTTGAGGAAGGCCCGTCGCAACCGCTGCTTCGCGGCCTCCATCTTCGAGGGCGATCGCCGCTCCTCCTGCATGTGTTCTTTTGTGTCGGGACACAGGAAGCGGCGACGCTCACCTCGTAGTGATCGACCTCCGCAGTCCATGCTCCCATGATGGGCTGCGGCGTCTGGATGCGCTCGTTCCGCGTCTCGACCGTATAGGCGTCTCCCTCGGCGTCCACAAGCTGCAAGGCTCTCTGATGTCGGCAGGAGGCCCCCACCACGCCCCAAGCGCTACCTCGATGATGTAGGTCTGCACCTCGTCGTCAGTGGTCTCGACGCGATCGGTCTGCATCTCGGACCCCTGCATTCGTTCGCATCTCGCGCTCTCGCCCCGACAGCATAGGTTCGTACCTCGGTGGTGACTTGCGTGGTGTTCGTGTGCGCGTCTCTGCCCGTGGCCACGGCCTGAACATCGACGTCGGCGAGCGAGAGTGGTTCCGAGCTGGTGGCCGCGTCGGCGGTCTCCACTCGTGGCGGCGACGGCGGCGCAGGGACGGGCTCGGCGTCCTCCTGTAAAATGTGCATGCATTGGGGCGGTGTGCGAATGCACCTCGGTGGTCTGTGTCTGTTCGTCGTAGAACTCCTTGACGGCCGTCTGTTCGGCCCTCTCGACGCTGCAATCATCCGTAGCAGTGTGTGTGTGTGCATGTGTTCGTTTCCTGTCCGTCGCCCTGTGATGAATGGTCTGTCTCGCTCCCCCCTGCGTGGACACGTGGCGAAGAAGGAGAAAGGGATGGTATTGCTGTTGTTTCCGTGCATAGCGAATAGCCCTTCCTCTTTCTTACCAGCGGCCGCGCAAGGGAACGAGATGATAATAGATGCTACCGTGGAGGGTGTGCTCCATAAAGCCGCCTGCTCTCTCTCTCTGTGTCACGCCGATTTCCTCCGCATTCGACTGATTTCCTC
This sequence comes from Bunonema sp. RGD898, assembly GCA_014805405.1. NCBI lineage: Eukaryota > Metazoa > Nematoda > Chromadorea > Rhabditida > Bunonematidae > Bunonema > Bunonema sp. RGD898. Next base: position 30,713 of record JACMII010000041.1, on the reverse strand, counting down.
TCCATTCGGTGGCCCATTCTCTCCCCTTCCCACCACCCCGGCCGAGTGAGCATAGCCCGAACATGGTTCTTCCCCGGTCGAGTGCAACCATGTACGGTCTCTGTTCGTCCGGCTGTATGCTCACGTTCGTATGAGTTCGGTCTGCACGCCCTCGTCGTGCACCGGAATGACCGGCGGCGCAGGCGGAGGAGGCACGGGCGTGGGCTGACAGACCGCCGACAGGGTGGACAAGTCCTCGGGCGTCGGTACCCTCTGCACTGGTAGCACAGGTTGGGGCGGTTGCTGCTGCTGCTGCTGCTGCGGTTGTTGCTGTTGCAGATGTTCGGCCTCGGCGACGGCCATCAGCTGTTCGACTCGCTTCGCAGACTCGTCTGGAGCGGCGCCGCTCGCCTTCGGCTCATTCTCGACCTCGAAGAGGGCGGGCAGTCTGCAGCGGCGACAGGGGTGTTCACAGTCCACAGTTCACTCTCCCCGCCTACCCAGTACTGGAATCGAGATGTGTGAGGATGGGCGGCAACGTGATGCCCTGCTCTTTGGCCTCCTTCTCGACTCGTGCCATCGCGGTGCGCCGTTTGTCCGCACTGCAGCTCTTCCCTCCCTCCTTCTCTTCGTCTCCTCTCTCACCTCAGCAGCGGCATCAAGTACTTGGCCGTTCGATTGCCCGACCACGCCGACAACATTCCCATCGAGGCGCCCTTCGCGTCGCCGCCTGCAACGCCACTACCAGATCGCATTTCATCTCTCTTCCCACACTCATCCCGGCTGCCCTCTTCTCATCAGTTTGCTTTCAACAGCACCCACCTTCCTCTAGCGTCTTCTGATATTCCATTGCCAACTTCAGGATCAGGTTGAAGTACAGGTCCTCCACGGCCACCTGCACATCGTCTACAGTATCGAGTGATGGGACACGCATTGACGACCTGGATGACTTGAATGCACATTGAGACGAGCGCTAGGCCGATGATGACGAAGAGGAACGATAAAACCATCATGCTGCAATTGGTGTGTGTGTGTGTGAGGTGGCGGTTCTGAATAAGAGAAACTAACTCGCGTCTCGTGACTGCGACATCTCCGAATCCGATCGTCAGGTTCGAGATGACGAAGAAATAGCACGCCTCCGCATACGTCCAGTCTCGTTCCCAGATCTTGAAGAGGGCCGCGCATATGAAGATCCACGCGACCGTCGATCCGATCGCCACTTTCACCGACATTCGCGGAGCATTCTTGCTGGCGTTCGATCGACCCGGGTCCTTATCCAGGTCCTCCACCGATCCGTCCTTGCTTCCGGCTTCGGACGGCTCTCCCAGGATGGCAGTCGACACGTCCTCGGACTCCCGTCGGGTCGTCTTGGCCGTGTCAACCTTCTCACAATGTCGTTCGTCTTCCAGCCTCATACCTTTGCAGCTTCCACATCGACGAGTTGTCTGTCGACTTTTGCGCCACAAAGCCGTCGTCGCACCGAGAGCCAGAACAGGTTGAGTCGATTGCAGATGCCGCTGATGGCGCAGTACAGGAATTTCCCTGGAAGGAGTTGTGTTGGCAATAATAATAATAATAATGATGATGATGATGTGATGGTCGTATCGAAGTGGCGATGCATACCGAGATCCGTGAGACTGACGAGGAAGAGGGGCACGCCGATAATCGCGTAGATCACCGTGGCCACTCGTCCGATCCCCGTGACACAGGCGACGTCGCCATACCCTGTTAGTTGACGACTCGTTTCGGTGTCGCTTGTTATTGTTGCTCTGCGGTTAGTCTCGTGCTCACTTTGTCCGTCTCGGGTTTCGGCGACTGAGGCGACCGCGGCATGGATAACATGTCTCTTGGCACTTGTCACTCTCTCTCTCTCTCTCAGTCGGAGGCAGGTGTCCTTTCGGTCTCCTCCTTTTCCTCCTCCCATCCCTTCTCCCCCCCCCTCTCTTCCCATCTCATCAAACAAAGAAAGCAGAGCAGCAGCAGCAGCAGCAGCAGCAGTAGTGAACCACCACATGGAGCATTGGTGGGAGCGGCGCCCATGATCAGTGGCATCTCCGCCGGCCCGGTTGACCTCCTCCCTTCCTCCCTCCCTCTCTTCCTTCCACCCACAGCACTTCCTTCATTCGCTCTTACGCGCCTCGCCAACGCACAATCGCACACACACACAGGCGCGGAAACGTACCGATGGTCGTGAAGACGGTGCCTAAAGAGAGGGGCAATGCAAGCGCTACAAGAGGAGCCGTCAGAGTACCGGAAAAGTACATGGCCGTCGTGAAGGACCACTGCGGCTCGGCGACCGGCTGCCATTGGAGCGCGTTCTGGAACCGAGCAAACGCCGACTCCACAGAGTTTCTAGAGGGGGAAAGTGGGTGATCGTCGTCGACTACGCGCATACTTGCGAACGGACCGTCGACCGGTGGGCCTGGTCGACGATGACACGAGGTCGCCGATCCGCTTCACCCTAAAACACGTATCTCTCAATAGACGTGACTGCGATTACAGCAGATCCCGTTCGCGCGTGTAGTCCGCCTGTCGCTGTAGAACGCGCTGCCGCTCGGGCGCCTGCTCGAGCCACAGGAAGAGAAGCGCTCCTCCGCACATGTAGAGCAGAGTGACGAACTGGTCAAGGGTGCATGCATATGGGCGGTGGGAATGCGAGTTCTACCAGCGGAAGAAGATGCTTGAGATGGTAGCGCTTGTACGCACGTCTGAGCCACGGTAGCAGTCCTCGTGCACTCTCCACGACGTCCCATCCTTGCCGTGACGTCAGTCCGCCCGCTCCGCCGGATGCACCTCCACCCTGCACTTCTCTCAGTCCCCTTTCCACACATCGCATTCATCAGTCGCCGTCGTCGTCACTCACCGATTGGGTGCGATGCAACGGTGACGGCGTCGATCTACCGGCCCCTCCACCGCTGGCCCCTTTGAAGATGACCGGCATCCTGTACAATCGCTTCTGTGCGTCGTTGCTTGGCGGGCAATCATCATCGATGGCGACGATTTGGGGTACAACGAGCAATAACAACAATCTGAGCAGCTCGAGGAGAGCGATCTGTTGACACGAGCATGCGGACGACATAGACAGAGTGGAGAGAGAGGTAAGGGAGGAGGGGAGAGAAAAGACGAAGACGAAAAGAGACGGCCAGACCAAGACAAGACTGAGTCGAGTCGAGTGATGGGGCGGGGGAGGGGCACCGAGTGGAGCATGAAGAAAAGGGGGAAGGAGGGGGGGGGGGGGGGGCGGAAAGAAAGACGAGGTCAGACACAGCGCCTTGCTCCCGCCCGCAACTGGCCTCCTTCGCAGCACTGTCCCCGATCCTATACAGCTGTGCTGCTTCTGCAGCATTTGCGAAAGGGAGGAAGCAATTACAGAACGGTCGCCGTCCCTCTCCTTCCCTTCTTCTCGCCGAGAGTGCCGCCACCAAGGCCGGCGGTGCGCAGAATCGAGCCGCCGCCGCCTTCGTCTTTCTCGCGCTCGGAGAGGGAGGAGAGAGAATTGAGCAAACAAGGCTTGCTGCTGGCCGCTGGTTTGCGCACACACACACACGCGCGCAGCACTGCCTACGGCTGAGAAGGGAGAGAGAGACTAGAGGTGCGTGTCTGTCTGTCTGTCCCTGTGTGCGTATGTGCACTAACCAGCCGCCGCCGCCGCCGTCGCCTCCTCCGCCGCCGCATTCCAAGAGTAGCACCCCTCTCCTACTACAGAGATGCTCTCCCCTCCTCTCAGAGATGAGCACCGCTTCCAGTAGCCGAGGATGCGCGCACGGGCGCGTGCGTGCGAAGCAGCACCGCCCCGTCTAATAGGGATAGCTGTTGTGGGCGGGTGGACGGATGGGAGGGAGAAAGGGGAGGGGGGACAAACAAGGACACCGCACACATGAATCACTGCAATGGATGCATGGTCGTCGTCGTCGCCGCCGCCGGCTCCATTCCCAGACAACATCCCCCCCCGGCCAACCCATCCTCCCCTTTCTGCCCGTTTGCAAGATGTCAATCTCGCTCCCATCTCACGCCTCCCTCCCCCCCCCCTTCCTCTCATCTCACGCCTCCCGCCTCCCCCTTCTACGACCAAGGACAGGCTAGCGAGCGAGCGAGTGAGAGGGGGAGAGATGATGAGGGTACAACAACAACAACAATGACACTTCAGTGTCGCCAGGCACTGCCAACAAGCGCCGTACACTGTGCGGCAATCTGTGTACTGAAACAAGAGGAGAGGCCAGTTCCTTCACCCCCGCGCCGTTCGAACCGAATTCTCTCTGTCCGTTGCTGCTGCTGCTGTTGCTACGACTGTTGCTGCTGCTGCTGCTGCTGCTGGTGCTGCAAGGCGACGACGGACCCACACTCCCCCGCACACCTGTATTTGCGTTCCGTCTCGATCTCGCCCGCGAACCAGCACCTCTTAGTTGTCCACACACACACACACACACACAGACAGAGACGGACACATACATGCACATACGCATCCGCCCCCGCGACATGTACGCACTGCACCCGCCACAACACTAACAAGCTCCTCCCCCCTTCTTGGTTCATACCAATTTCACCTTTCGCATGAAACAAATTAATCTGGAAGCATGCCAAAATCAAAACGCTCACTTTATTCCTGTACGACACTGATCAAGGTGGGATGCAATCGAAGAGAGACAAAACAAGTGCCTGGACGGAAGACGCACACTACTCCTCGGATGCAGCCCGATTGACGATAGGAGGCTGGAGAGCTGACCATGCAGATCGAATAGATTCGACAATCTGATAATAGCTGAAAGAAGATGGGAATTCTTCCCACAGTGCTGTGGTCTCCATTACCCCACGGCTTCGGCCGGATCCAGATCACGAATTTCTGCGCTTCGTTCGAATTCACGCTCGGCGGAAATTCGTGTCGAACAGTCGCGTTGAAGTCGCTGACATTCCTAGCCTTCGACACGCCACACTCAGAAGAGTGGCGCGAGCCTCATCGTGGCTTGCGCTGCTTCCCAAAGTAGTAAGAGGATTCCTTCGCAACTCTCGGACTTCCTCCTTCAGGCTTGGATCCGAACCCCGTCCGATTCGAGACCGGACGTATACGCACGCAAACACAAACAAGCCCCATCCTCATAGCTCATACCGAATCGACATGATACACTTTACAGGGGGCTGGAACCATGTCTGTGCGCACTCGCTATTTCTTCGACTTGGACAGGAAGTTGCGGATCGCAGCTGCGCACTCCTCCGACAGCCAGCGCTCTTGGATCACCTTGCACTCGCGATCGTTGACGGCGGTCAACTGAGCGCGGTGCACATCACGAAGCAGTTTCTTGTTGACGCGCAGAGACTCGGGAGGAAGCTTGGATGCAGCCACGGCCAAATTCCACGACTCTCGTTCCCATGCAGCCTGAACGTGGAGAAGCTTGTGAGAGACGGAAGTCAGGGGAACCTGTGGCACAACATGGTTCACGAGTCCCCGATCCAGAGCCTCTTGAGCCGTGAAGCGACGGCTGAGAAGCAGGAATTCCGACGCACGAGCAGGGCCGAGAAGGAGGGGGAACGTGTAGGAGGAGCAGCCCTCGGGCGATTGGCCGAGAGCAGAGAACGGAGCGTAGAAGGTAGAGTTGTCGACGGCCACGACCAGATCGAACAGCGGCAGCACCGTCACCGAGATTCCCACCGCAGGTCCATTGATCAGGCCCAGCAGGGGTTTTCCGTGATCGACGTACGCTTGCACGTACTCTTGCAGCACCTAGGAATCGCGTAGTGCTATCAAGATCTTCTATGGCCCTCAGAACTCACCACGGCCGCTTCGGACGCAATCTTTGCCATGGTCGCACGATCGGCACCCGCAGCAGCGGCAAAGTTCGTCAGATCGTTGCCAGAGCAGAAGTACGCTCCGCTTCCGGTGATGACTGTGACCGACGTGTCCTTACGAGCGTCCGAAGCCTTGAGGGCAGCGATGATCCCCTGGAGACACAGCTTATTTGCGAGCATAGTAGCGCAGCCGCACCTTGTACATATCCAACGTCAGAGCATTGAACTTTGTGGGACGATCGAGACGAATTTTGAAGATCTTCAATGATGCGTTAGACGTGACAATTCGCGCAACAACCTTGTCTTCGATGGACACCGACAGGCCGTTGACCGGCGCAAGACCCTCGACAGAAGCCGTGGGAGCAGCGGTCGAGGCGGCACCCTCAGCGGCCAGCAGTTCGTTCACCAACGCAGCGTACTTCCCGCCAGCATCGTCTTTCGAAATACCCTGCATGGAGAGAGAAGTTGTACAACGACGCGGCAACAACAACAGCAACGAGCCTTGATCGCAGCCCAGGCATCAAACTTGGCGCGTCCGGCAAAGTCCATCATCCCGGGACGCGATCCTTCCACATCTCCCTTGGTTGCCTGCTTGAAGAGCGCGTACAACTTGAGCTTCACGTCCACGTCCGGCTCCTCCTTCAGCGTCTTCAACTTCTTCTGCGCCTCCTCGAAGACCCCGCTCGAGAGCATGCGTCTGGAAGAGGTTGAGAGCAGAGCAGACCGTCATACCGAGTGTTCGCGCCGGCATGACGAAAAACTCCAGCAGCGGCAGTCGAACGGGCGACCAGATGAGACAGCATGACCATGGACGAAGAAGTGAGAGCAAAGAGGGATGAAGGAGAGCCACCACGCGGTGTACTTTGTACCTCTCCGGCGACACGCCTACAACCGGCTCTGTAACAGCGTAGTTTGATGTGTATCGCGCGCAGAGACGGAGTCCTCCCTCTTGCAAGAGAATCACAACACAAATGGATGTGAGAGAAGAGAAAAGCGAATCGGCATCACTGTTCCGCAGAGCTCGTTTGACTTGCGCGGTCGACGGTCAGGAAGCTCGTCACGCGCAAAGTTGCTCCACTTTGTTTGTTGTGGTTTGCGCGCGCGCGCTCACGCCTCATCACTCGCTCACTTCATCCTGCTGACTGGCTGACTGATCTTCGCACTCATTTCTTTCAGGCTCTCGTCACTGCCAGCAGCGAGATGGGTCGCGCCGATAATGGACCCAGCTCCTACGTCGACATTGGCGAACAGGTGAGCGAGCCAACTCGCATCCCTCTAATGTTCGGTTGATTTTCAGGAACGTCTCTTGGCGGACGCGTGTCGTGAGGCGAAGCTCGAAGCCGCCGAAATGCACCGATCCTTGAGCAGATCCGATGCAATGGACGCGCTTCGTCACGCTGCCATCATGCTCGATCAGCTTCGAACGTCGCACCTCTCGCCCAAGTACTACTACCGACTCTGTGAGTTCCCCACATCTTGCGGCGAACAATCTCCCGTCACAGATGTGGACGTGACGAATGAGCTGCGCTCGCTCGAATCGTGGCTTGTGGACGAGAATCAGCGCAATATCGTACGTCCCCGATCTTGCTGACAGACGACCCCCGTTGTAGGTGAAGTCGACGAAGCTGTACGAGTTCGTTCAGCACTCTGCCCACATCGTTCCGCGACTGTAAGACCGCAAATATGTAAATGTGTGATGATAATGGGCTCTAGGTATTTGATGGTTCTGATCGGCGTGGTGGACATGCGCTTTGGCGGCACTCCCGTCGATGACGTCTTGTCGGATCTCGTGGAGATGTGTCGCGGCGTGCAGCACCCCTTGCGCGGACTCTTTCTCCGCCACTACTTGCTGCAGGCTGTCAAGCCGTACATGCCTCATGCTGCGGAGAATGGCAACTCGGAGAACAGGTTCGCTTTATGACGTGCATTTTTCTGAAGCCATCGCCATGCTCAGCGTTCCCACTGGGACGTTCGATCGCATGATTGAGTTCATCCTTCTGAACTTTGCCGAGATGAACAAACTATGGGTTCGCATGCAGCATCAAGGCCCTTCGAAGGAGCGGGAGAAGCGCGAAGCGGTAATCTCCAACTTGCTACCACTTCTAGTTGGCACGTGTGTAGGAACGGCAAGAGTTGCGCATCCTCGTGGGCACAAATCTGGTGCGGCTCTCGCAACTTGAGCAACTCGACCAGGCGGCGTACGAGGAACGGATCTTGGGCCGCATCCTAGAACAGATCGTGTCGTGCCACGACGCCATTGCACAGGTAGCGGTAGTCGTCGGTCTCTCTCACATCTTTTTTCTCAGGAATACTTGATGGAGTGCGTGATCCAAGTGTTCGCTGAGGAGTGGCATCTCGCGTCGGTGGATCGTCTGCTTGAGGCGGCCGGTCAATTGGCTGCTGGTGTACGGGTGCGCAACGTTCTCGCGCAACTTGTCGATAGACTCGGCGCTCGACTGGATGATACGGCCTCCCCTCTGTCCACGGATCAAGTTGGACTGCCAAGATTTCTCATGTTTGATGGGCGCTCTTACAGCTGCAAGAACTCTTCCGTACGTTCGAAGCGCGCGCGGCCGAGATTCTCTCCGTTCACCCGAACATGCCCCCCGAGGACGTTGTCGGCTTGCATCAGTCGCTGTTGCAGCTCGCTCAACGGTGCGTTTGTTTACAACACTCCAGCACACCAGACCGACGCTGCAGATGCGACAATTCGGCGAATTCACACCTGACGGACACCGTCCTCAAGTCTCTGCTGGCCGTCCTCCTGAAGAAGGGAGTCAAGGCAATGCAGTCATTTGATTTCCCCTGTGATTGGTGATGTGCTAGTCGCGCATCTGGTTTTACCCTAATTTCCCGTGTGTGGCCGAATCGCGGAGCAGTTGGGCAGAGATTGCGAGATTGCGAGTGAAGAGGAGGAAGTTGTGTGCGAGTGAGTGAACGGTGGTGGTGATGATGATGATGACGACGACGACGACGATAATATTGTTGACAGACGCTCACATTGGGATCGCCGGGTGGTGCGGACCTGGCACGACTGCTACGCGATCTATGCGATCGATGGGCAGACGTACAAAGGCTGGCACGTCTGAATGGCGTGAAACCACTGCTATCGCTCCTCAACAGTCAAGGATATGCGCACACCGTGCTACACTTTGTGCAGGTTCTGGCGTTTAGGAGCCTTCGTCGTATTTCTCCGCTTGCAGAACATGCTGGATTCGGAGGCACGCGTACAACAGGAGGAGGACGTTGAGCGAGTTTTCGATCTCATTGAGTGCATTGTCAGCGGCGAGCCGTCTAGCGCGGGCGCAGATCAGGCGACCACGTCGAACAGTCAATGGGATGCCGAGGAGGTTGAGGAGCAAGCAACGGCCGTGTCTCGTCTCGTGCACCTCGTGCAGGCCTCGACTTCGCAAACCCAGCTTAAGGTGCGCCTTGCAGTCGACCTGATGACAGATCACGAAGTGGTGTTCAGTTGCTCGCGAAGGTCCGTCAGATCCTGTCTCAGTCGCCTAGCGACAGGAAACATCGGACGCTGCCGTCGGTGGTCGTTGCGCTCTACCGTCTGGCGGAGGAGATGAAGCAGAGCTTCGCCAGCGATCCACACAGCGTACGTCATTCGTGATGGGGGTACAAGCGTAGGGCAATTCGCACGCGTCCAGGATGAGTGGCGTAACGGCGCGCGCGATCTGTTCGTGACGGCCATGTCGACGATCGCGGAGATTGCGAAATCCGGAGGCGCCGGCCACTTCTGTATGGCTCTTTACGTGGATGGTGCACTGGCGGCCGATCGTCTGCACGTCCCCGACTCGGCAACCATCACCTACGAGTTCTTCACTCGAGCATGGTGCGTAGCCTCCCTCGAACTGAGCCGAATGTGAATGGCCGCCGTGCATAGGTCGCATTACGAGGATGATATCGCGGACTCCGCTGCCCGTGCCTCATCGCTGGGTCGCATCATTGGTGCGTTGACGGCGACTCAGCACTTGGCCGACGATGCCTGGCTTCCTCTGGCTGGACAGTGCGGCTTGGCCGCGCAGCAACTCATCAAGAAGGTTTGGTCGGAGGCACACAATCACCAAGAGAGCTCGCTGTCAGACGGACCAGGTGCGAGCTCTGCTGCAGTGCGCAGAGCTGCATTGGTGGGGAAAGACGGAAGGCGGGCAGAGGCGAGAGGACTCGACCAAAGTGGATCAACTCCTGAGTCGAGCGTCCAAGGTCGGCTTTGCGATTGGGGGCGAAGAAGGGAGGAGAGCAACGATCCGACGCAGGTGTCGTCCTCGTGTCTGGAGTGGAGCATGCAGGGCGAGCAGCGCGTCGAAGTGCTCGAGGGGGCGCTTCGTTTCGCGGAGCTCTCGTCGGGAGGCGTCTCCGCAGAGCTGCTCGACAGCCTCGAGTCGGGCGTCCAGGAGGCTCTGGTTGCCGCGCCGAATCCGCAGATTTCCCGTCGTCTTGCAACCCTCGCGACGCGACGCCGTGCGATCGTCCCATCAAATCACTAATCCGTATCGCGCTATACTATTATTATTATTACTATTATTCGACTGGTGACGTACTCGACTTGCCATCCGCTCCCCCTACCTACCTACCAAATACGTTCTTCGCCCCACTCCCTCGCAATCACTCGTCTCCCCATGCTCTCTTTTTTCTCACACATACGGTCTGTACTTGTACTCACTCGGATCGGGACAGTAGTGGACAGAGGACGGCGCGGTTCGCTTCAATCACAGTATAAGAGAGAATGATTACACTTTGATGATGATCCACACACACGCACATTCCCTCCTGTGTCTCACTACACACCACATAGTTGTTTGCGGATGATGCTAACTCGGACAGGTGATCAGGCACAGTACATGCGCGCGCGTGCGTACGTGTGTGTGCGTGTGCGCGATCATCAGAGATCGTGGGCCAGAACATGAAGAGACGAACGTACTCAGGCCGCGGCTCGTCGGAGCGGTGCTCTGGTGAACATGCTCGGCTTGACCGCTGGCACCTCTGCGCCTGCCTGGTTGTGCTGCAAAGTGTGCGCACTCGGACAGACGTGACAGGACGAGCGATCGGCACCTTGAGCAAGTTGTTGACCCGTCTCTGGTTGGCCCAGTAGATTGGCATCATCAAGTGACGGAGGAGCGACCACGGAATGAGGTGCCGGACCAGCATCTGTACGGATCTCCGGTCTATAGAGCAACGCGATCGGAGTGGTGGGGGGACAACCTGGATCTCGTGGTTGAAGCAGCCGGTCGTCTGCCGCAGCACGCCGAGTGTGTCGACGGCGGACCGGGCGAATTGGTCGGGAGAGACCACGAAGAGGGACGGCTTCTTGTCGAGGTACACGATCTTGGTCGCGACCAGGGCCGGCGTCAGGCACTGCACTTGGACCGAGGGGTACTCGCGATCGCTGAATAGTTGTGGTGGTCTTGAGGTGACTGATGCAGATGCTGGTCACCTTGTCTCGGCGAGGAATGCCATCAGAGCCTTGGAGGCGGAGTAGGCAGCGATCAGAGGAACCGGACGAAGTCCCTTAGGAATCGATTGACTTTTGGCGCGGGGGCAAAGAGAGGAGAAGAGCACTTGAGAGGACGAGAGAATGACGACCCGTCCGCCGCCGCACTTCTCGATGATGGGCAGAACTCGGCCCAAGACTTGCGCGGACCCGTATCCGTTCACCTTCAGAATGCGCATGTCGTCCTCCAGTGTCTCGCCGAATCGTTCCATCGCCGATCGACCGACGCCCACCGAGTGCACTGCAAGCGGAGTTCTTCCCCTTTGAATGACAGATCCATTCGGTACCGAGGAATCCGATGTTCACCGTGTCCAGGAAGTCGCCCAGCGCATCGTAGTTGCCGTTCTCAAAGTCGAAGAGGAACGTCTTGGTCTGGCACTTGAAGCGGGTCTCTAAAGGGTCTCGCTCTTCATCGAGAGAATAAGAGCCATCCCCCTCTGCACCGAGCAAATCCTTTGTGGCCGTCAACTTGTCCATGTTGCGTCCGATCAACAGGAACTTGCTCATTCCCCTCTTGGCCAGTTCGATTGCGTACGCTCGCCCGATGCCGTCCGTGGCGCCCGTCACCACTGAACATTATCTCGTGGTATTTCTCACGTCATGCCGCTGTGCTCTCTCTCTCGCTCGCTCGCCCAACCGGTCCATCGTCCACGTATGGCCCGGAGGTCTGGCTGTCGGAGGCGAGGAATGACCAGATACACGAGGACGGCTTCCAGCAGTGCGACGGCGGTCCGCAGCGCTCTGTACGCGAGATGAATGCCTGAAGACGGGTTGGGCTGCATAACTTGGCGGCGGCAGCAGAACAGACCGATGAAGTAGAAGACGAGATGCAGGGGATTCGAATACCCGAGCGTGTCGAGCCAAAGTGACATGGGGGGATCGGTGCGCAGCGTAGTTGCTCTCTCCGCTCGAGTCCTTCTTTCTGGCTGGAGGAGGAGAAGAAGAAGGAGGAGGAGGTGGCGGTGGTGGAAGAGGAGGAAGGGAGATGCGCATCTCGCCCCGTCACTGATGTTGATCTCTGCGTCGTTCTCTCCGCACCTCCGGTTGTCTGGCGTCGAAAATAGGACAACGCGACATGCCATTGGGTGACCCTCTCCCTCCCTCCCTCCCTTCATCCTGCACGTTCCCCCCACTCATCACTCATTTCCGATTGTATTAGGCAAATATGCGTAGCATTCATTATTATGATGATCATGTCGTGAAATGTGTGCAAGCGAGAAGGAAGAGCGGATCATCATCGTCATCATCACATCACAATTTGGACAATTCGGACGGCGGTGCGCGTGGTGGCTGTTGCGTCGGACGAGGTGGCAGATTGTTGGCAGCGGGCGACGAAGAGCACGAAAGACGGTGGGCTTGCTGTTTGGTGGCGGTGCCAACAAGAGGTGGAGGAGTCGTCTGCCCGTCAGGCGTGCCGACGGCGGACGTCGTGCTTGGGGGGGATCTTCCCACAAAGAGTCCCCTCAGTCTGGCTCGAACGGAGGATGACCACTCGGCGGGTCGGATTCTGGCTCCCGTCGTGCTGCTTCCGGTTGTCGATGCATTCTCGCCCTTTTCCTCGGCTTGCTGTGGCGGGGGACTCGAGTCGGAACTGTTGCCGACCAGTCTCTTGAGCCATTGCACGTCGACGGCCAAGGTGTGCCGTCCGCTCGAGCCGCGAGCATGTCTCTTCTTCTTATTCTTCTTTCGTTGCTGCTCCTCTGACCGTTCGTCGCCAATCATGCTCGTCGTGAGCGTCGGCCGAGATGTACTCTGCACGTGCTCCTCCTCATCACGAAAAGACCCCCAACTCGCAAGCGATCGACCGTACCGGCAATCCCATCGACTCGTACGGACTGGTGGCGCGTCGAGGCGGTGGAGACGGTCCGAGTTCGAGTTCGATCTGAAGCGTCGTCCTCCGATATGTGTGCCCGATCACCAGCACCGCCGCTGCCTACCTCCGATCCGGGCATGAAGACGTGCGCCCCGACTCGAACGGTCGCCGGCCGTCGATCGACCAGCGTCGTGGAACACTGCGACCGACGACGTGCACTCATTCGAAATCAGCTGAACCGCTGCGTGCGGCGTACCTGTGCGATGGCGATGCGTCCGTATCGCACGACCGTCGTTGAGACGGCCGTCTCGGCGGGCGACGGCGAGTCCACGTCTCGATCGTCGTGTCGACTCGCCACCACGATTGGTGCCCGCTTCGGGAGTTTCGCTCCCGCCTCCTCCTCTTCCTCGTCGCTGTCCCAGTAGCCGACTCGATAGGCAACCACACTGGCGTGATCGAGCTTCCCGGGCAGGAGGGCCATCTTCTCGCGAACCGCCTTCCGTCTGGCGCGCTGCTCCGACTTGGATGCGCCGTGCGTGGCGTACAACTCGGGCTGTTCCAGCAGACGACGTTTCGCCCTGATTACGACGACGGACTGGAGGGTGATGGACATTCGTTGCACTCTACCTGGAGAGGTGCTCGCTGAACGCGATCACATTGTGACAGAGCATCGCCGGGGTCGGAGCGTGCGGAGGAAGACGTCTCGGCGAGAGTTCCAGCAGTCTGGCCGCCGCCGAGCCCTGACCGCCCGCGGGCGCGAGTCCATTTGCGATCACGTCGCGAAGTCTTGCCAACATGAGCTCTTGGCGTTGACTCGGCTGCACCGACGGAACGGATTGCATCGATGCCAGAGGACGCGGCGAGACACGACTTCTGCGGAGCGGTCGCTTTCCGAGCTGAGACCGTACGCACACTCGAACACACGCACCTGTTTCCTCCGCTCGTTTCGACGGTCGTCTCGTCTGGCTGCTGTTGGCGCAGAGCGCAGAACTTGCCGACGATCGGGTCGAAGTTGTCCGACACGCCGTCCGACGTCAGGAAGACGATGTCGCCTGAGATGGGCCGAACGTTGACTTGTCAAGTGGGCGAGGAGGGGGAAGAGCGTACGCACCAGCATCGAGATAGGTCATCGAGCACGTGAGATTGTGCAGCTGCGGATTGCGTCCATCCACAGGTCCGAGTGCGCCGCCCGCGTCGCGCATGTCTCGGGCCCGATGAACGGAGTGCGAGCCGAGCGTCACTTCGCGAACGCCGCACTCGGACGAGTAGACGAACCCGAGCGAGTCGCCCACGTTGCAGACGCACAGCAGCCACTGGTTCCGGGACGAGGACGTCGCCGTCGTCTTTGCGGGCGCCACGACGGCCACGCAGAGAGTGGTCAGTTGACCGCCTTCTTGCAGGATGAGTGCGTGGGCGGAGTGGAACGCGGCGAGCAGCTCGTGGAAGACGACGGCCGTGTCCCGGAGCACTCCGCTCGCGAGCCGTCCGTCGAGATGCTCGAGTGCGGCCCTCACCGCACAGCGGGCCGCCAGTCTCGCCGATTCGCCCCAGTTCACGCCGTCCGCCATCGCCAGCAGGGCCGAGTTGCGTCGGGCCAACACGCCCCAGACGTCGGCGATCGGCTCGCCGGCTCGAACGCCTCAACGATGGCGCTCGTGATTCGCGCATGCGGGAGAGACACTCACCGGTCAGAGGGTTGGTCTCGTAGAGGGAGGCGGACAGTCCGAACGCGCGTCTCTCGTCCAGAGTGGACCAATCGTACAGGTCTACAGCCAATCTCCATCTCATTAGCATAGACGCTGACCTGCAGCGAGCGGCTGCTGCTGACGTCCGTGCCTGTTGTTCGAATGGGCGGCCAGAGATCCGAGCGATCCGCAGACGTCATTGTCTTTTGCTCTCTCGAGCAGTCTCGCCCTCCTTCCTCTTCTATCCTCGTCCTCATCATCCACCGCCTCTTCCTCCTCGTCCTCCGCGTCGTCGCCGTCGTCGTCACTGCCATCCAGGTCCATCTCGTCGTCCAGATTTGCAATCATCGCCATGGGCTCCCTGTTTGCAGCGCCTCCTCCAACCTGCGCAATTTCCCATACTCGCAGCAGTGGTGTCTGACAATCGTGCGTACCTGAGTGAGACCTCCATTCGGTCCCGAGTATGCGGCCCGAACGGGCTGTCCATGCAGCGGTTCCAGTTGCAGCACGGGCAGTTCGTCGCCGGTTCTCGCGTGATAGAGCTCGGGAATGTTGGCCGACAACGAGTGCCCGTCCAATCCATCGAGAATGCACTGCGCGATGAAGGCGTTCGTGCTCGGTCCCCGTGGACGCGTCGTCTTCTCGTCCTGCCCGATCTCTTCCTCGTCCTCATCTTTCAATTACTACCTCATCTTCTTCCGGACTCTGTGGCGTAGCGCAATTGCTGGCGCTCTCCGCTCGACTGCCGCCGCCGGACAGAAGTCCGTTGAGTCGGCGACGCAGAAAGGAGGACGGTGCCATTTCGAAGAAATGAGCAGGGCAGTCGTCACATGCTGCTCGACACTACTCGGACATCTAGTGCTGCAACTGGCAATCAATCGAACGCGGGCGACGAAGAACAGGAGGGAATGACGAACGCATTGCTCCCTCCCTCTCGCGGTTGGTGGGATAAAGAGACGGAGAGTGGGCGGGAGAGACTGGTCAGTCATTCATTGGCTGCTGCAGACTCCTCATCCTCAAGTGACGAGAGGAGGGACAACAGGTAGCGAGCGCGGAGACCACTGGGCGCGCATCACACCCTTCCTACTCACTTCTTACACTCTCCCGTCCACTCACGAGGGATCGGACACGCGCAAGCCGCGGCGGAGACCAGCGTCCAACTTGGTGAGGAGAGAGGAACCGAGCGAGACACGACGCTTCCGGAGGCAGTCGCAAATAATGGGCGAGAAGGGCTGCTGCTGCAGCTGGCTGACTGGCTGCGCGCGCGCGTCTCCTCGGCCGCCTCCTTCCGAGAACAAGCCCAAGCTGCGCTGCGCACCACACAACCAGACGCGCGCACGCACTCCCTCCCTTCTCTATCGATCCCCCGCACTGCAGCAGCCGCGGTCTCCGCGCACGCGCACATTCCCACCAACTTTGACTCGTCGCTGCGTACACTAGGCAACCGCCATCGCCACCAATTCGCCTCCCCCCTCCGCATTCCGCTACAATACTTTACCCCGGAAGACCGACGACTACTGGGGGGAAGAAATTGTGTGGGTGGGGGAGCTACCGTGACGACAATCGACGGCCCTGGAGACGGGCCGAAGAAGTGAAACTACGCTCGGGCAGGGGCGAGAGGTCTCGTGGTGTGGTGTGGTGGTGTGTGTGGAACGTCGTCTTCGGGTGTTCGGCAGAGTCGTCGTCTAGAGCTGACCGCAGTCCGCGACCACCACCGGCTGAGCCGTCTTGCCCGACTGCGAGCCGACGCGCTCCACCGCCTGCACCACGTCCATGCCTAAACTCGCGGTTCAGTCGAGGTGGCAACACAAAGCGGACGGCTCACCCTCCACGACCTTGCCGAAGACGACGTGCTTTCCTGGAAAAGGTGATTTCATAGAAGGGACTGTCGTTGAAGCTAGACAACGTACCGTCCAGCCACTCAGTCTTGACGGTGCACAGGAAGAACTGCGAGCCGTTCGTGTTGGGGCCGGCGTTGGCCATCGAGAGCACGCCCGGGCCGGAGTGCTTCTCGCGGAAGTTCTCGTCGGCGAACTTCTCGCCTGAACGAGGCAAACCATAGATGGTGAAAGCGCAAGCGTGACGTGCCGTAGATCGACTCGCCGCCGGTGCCGTTGCCGCGGGTGAAGTCGCCGCCCTGGCACATGAAGTTGGCTAAAGCATCGCACTGGATTGTGCGCCATCACATTTGCTCTCACGGATGACGCGGTGGAAGGCGCTGCCCTTGTAGTGGAGCGGCTTGCCCGACTGACCGACGCCCTTCTCGCCGGTGCAGAGAGCGCGGAAGTTCTCAGCGGTTCGGGGCACGACGTCGGAGAAGAGCTAGACACGCGACTGTGCGGCGGAGAAGGAAACAGCCACTACCTCCATGACGATGCGGCCAGAGGCACGACCGCCGATCGTGATGTCGAAGAAGACGCGGGGACGGCCAGCCATAGTGTCGGTTGACAACAAGCGAACTGCAAGTCGGAGCTAGGACTCTCGGGACGACAGAAGGGCACGCGACGGAACGTTAGTTGAAGGAGTGAACTCGGCACACGTGGGGGCAAGGAGTGGAGAAGACCTGGGCCGAAGTTGGTCATCTTGGAGCAGTGCGCGGTGGTGGGGGAAAAGGCCGCCGCCGCGGCGCGCGCACCAATAGCAAGAAGTCGCATTGGGTCGAAGGAGCGCTCTGCAAAGGCCACTCACACAACCAAAACCACCACCACCGCGACGACGACGACAACACGGAATGAGTGAGTGGGTCCGTCGTCGTCGCTAGGCCGCGTCGCATCGAGACGGGGAAGGGGAAAGCGGCGCCACTTTTGAACGGACGGACGACCCACACACGCGATCGACTCCGGGGTGAAACTGTCGGCGAAAGGGGGAGGGGCGCGATACGCGGTGGGCACAACACGCCGAGGAGAAGATAGGAAAGCGAACCAAGGTCGGGTTGGGCAGTGGGAGACGGGGTGGGAGGGAAAGAAGGCACCGATGGAAGTGGTCTTGCGCGGCGGTGGCGGCGGCAGCAGCATCGACGGGCAGCCGTCTTTCAAATGTGAAAGACGAGGGGCACTGCGCCCGCGACGCCGCCCCCGTTCAGGCCCAACATGGTCCCGACGCGAACGTTCAAACCGGAGCAAAACACTGACCGTGCCGTTCCGACCACAGCAACAACAACAACAGCCAGCAGCGTCGTTGACGATTCGGAGATGATGAAACCCGGCGGGCGACCGAGCGATCAAACCGTGACGTCAGGTCGATGGGCACACTCATAATGACTGGGTGTGACGAAATGGGCTCTTCGAGGCAGCATGGGCTTCTTTGGGCCGACTTCAGTGATTAACTCCGTTCTCTTCGTCGTCGTCGTCGTCGTCGTCGTCGTCATGGAGTCGGCTTGTTGGCTTGCGACGACGAGAATGAAATCATCACGGTGTGTTGGCGCCGGGCAAGAGCCACCACTACAAGGGTCAGTTGTTGTGTTGGTCTGTGCGCTCTCGTCGCTCCGATATCAGTGTGGTGAGGAGGGTGCCGTCGACCAGCCAAACACTCGGGTCATTGGCTGGTGGTCGGCTCCCCGATACACAGCGGCGCGTTTGTGCTGCTGCTGCTGCCTGTGGGCGAGACGTGTTGTGTTGTAGGGGGGATCTGCTCTGAGTGGGCAATAGCAGCAGTGCGGCAGTCGCACATCGACTCGCAACTAGGGAGGGAGTGCGGACGGGACGGAGGGACAGAAGAGGGAGAGAGGAGGCACGCGAGAGAGCGCCCTCTCGGTGGAGAGACCTCGGTCAGCGAGAGGGTAGACGGCGGCTGGCAGGACGGACGGACGGACAGACACGCACACACACTGCACCACCACCACCACCACCACCGCCGCCGCCGCCGCCGCCTCCACGAGCAGCAGCACAGCACAGCAGCAGCAGGCCGTCTGCACGTAAGGGTGTCGTTGTCTCTCACTCGGCAGAACTCATTTCTCCCTCCTCGGCTTTGCTGGCTGCCAATCGATGCGGCAATGTCCGTCGTGTCCCCGCCAGATGAGCACACACGTGTTTCCCATCCATCCATCCATCCATTCAGCCAGCAGACACGGACAGACAGAGACAGACGCGCGTGTTTTATACGCCCCTCTGTGCCATGACGGACGAGTGGAATGGAGAATCCGTTGTTGTTCACTCATTCGTCCGGCGTCCTTGACGCATCTTTCCGTCTTCCTCCCCCTGCATGATTGCAATTCTGGCGTGTGCCCTCTCTTCTCTCCCCCCATTGATCTCGGTCGATCTTGGCGGCAGCCTCCTCCCCCCTCCCTCTCTTCCCTTTCCTCGCCATCGTCCCATTCAGGTCGATGCAACGAGTGTTGTCTGTGTGTCTCAGTCGCTGTTGTCGTCGTCGTCGTCGACCTGTGCGTAGGAACAGGACAGTGCAGTGGTGCACGGCAGAGTGGGTGTGCCTGTCTCCTCCCAGTGTTTGTGCTGTGTCCTTGTTGCAGTAGTCGCCCTGTGCCGCCGCCACGGACGCCGCCTACATTGCGGCAGCAACCCGCTTACCAGTCTGTCTCCCGCATTCAATCACCCCCCTCTCACCACTCGCATTTCCCCTTCCCCCGGTTTCGCGACGGTGGGGACGTACGCTCCGTCTCCCCTCCCCTCCCTTTCTGACTCACCTCCACGACAGCAACACTGAAACATCATCGTCCGTCATTTATGTCGAAACCAGATATCTCCTCCTCCTCCCTACATTCCCCCAACGCACACATCGACTTCATTTCGATACCACTGTCACCACCGCCGCCACCGCCGCTGCCATCACCACTTGACGGAAATCCCTGTCTGACGGCCAGTTTGCAGCGCGTGTCGTCAGCCAGACGAGTGAGGAAAAAGTGATGGCGGAGGAGAAGTCCTACCCGATCCCGTACCGCAGCGAGCTCCAGGAGAAGATCGAGCCCGGCCAGACGCTGATCGTTCGCGGCTCGACGATCGACGAGTCGCAGCGCTTCACGATCAACCTGCACTCGAAGGCGGCCGACTTCTCCGGAAACGACGTCCCCCTTCACCTCTCCGTTAGATTCGACGAGGGCAAGGTTCGAGAGCTCAGCCTTCATTCAAAGGGTACGCATCGGTCCACGCTCAGATCGTGCTGAACTCGTTCTCGAACGGCGAGTGGGGCAAGGAGGAGCGCAAGTCGGTGCCCTTCAAGAAGGGTATGTGCGCTATCATTTCGACTCTTCTTCTACTGCTGTGAAACGAACAGGAGATACCTTCGACATCCGCGTTCGTGCCCACGACGATCGCTTCCAGATCATCATCGACCAGCGCGAGTTCAAGGACTACGAGTATCGACTTCCCCTCTCGTCGATCAGCCATCTCTCGATCGACGGCGACCTCTATCTGAACCACGTGCACTGGGGCGGCAAGTACTACGTCAGTCGCCAGTCTCTCTTCCCCATCGCCCGGACAATCCGCCACATTTAGCCGGTGCCGTACGAGACTGGCCTCGTGAACGGACTGCCGGTTGGCAAGTCGCTGCTCGTCTTCGGAGCCAACGAGAAGAAGGCCAAGCGCTGGAACCTGAACCTGCTCCGCAAGAACGGTTTCGAAGGCTATATTGACATGGAGCGTCCAAATCTTAGGTGACATCGCGCTGCATTTCAATGTCCGTTTCGACGAGAAGGTATTGCATTAGCGATTGATGATGGAGCATTTTCCCGTCAGGCTGTGGTTCGCAACGCGCTCCAGTCCAACGAGTGGGGCAACGAGGAGCGCGAGGGAAAGAATCCCTTCGAGAAAGGCATGTGTCATGATTTCTCCCGCTATAATAAACCATCCATTTAGGCGTGGGCTTCGATCTGGCCGTCAAGAACGAGCAGTACGGCTTCCAAGTGGGAATCATCTAGTCGAGCATTGACACTCTAAAACGAACAGATCTTCGTGAATGGCGACCGCTTCGCGACGTTCGCTCATCGCTCTGACCCGAACGACATCGCCGGTCTGCAGGTTCGCAGTGGATTCCTCCGTCTCCAAACTGTACACATTCGGTTCAGATCATTGGCGACGTCGAGGTGACGGGCCTCCAGATCCAGTAGGAACCGACCGACATGACGAAGCGATCGACCGAAAACCACTGCCACACGAGACCAGAACGAAGAAGAGGAAGAAGAGCAGCATCGATCGTCGGTTAGCAGTGACGTATAGCCCACATTTCATCAACATCGTCATAATTTCCCATATGCACACGGCCCATTCTTTTCCTCCTCATAATCGAAAACGACGACACGACTCGAGTGCTAGCCCGCATACTACTGCTCCGTTGCACGCAACAACAAAAACAACAACAACAACAACGACGAGAAACACCGTGCCGATGATGAGATGATGCTGTGCACCGTTTCAAGGACACCACAACAGCTGCCACTATCATCACCATCACATCGTAAAGCTGCTGCTACTTTGCCACGCGTTTTACTCATCTCGACTTGACGCCTATGCCAAAGTCCCAGCATCTGTAGGCAACCCGTGCGTGTTGTAACGTAGTGCGGCTTTCGAAGGACTTGCTGAGAGTGCGGCGGTGATGATAAGTGAGCGAATGACGAAGCACACTTAGACGGACGTCTCTTTGATGAGTGGAGGACGAGCGGAACCGACACGGGGCGATGGAGACGGATCGTCGTAGCTGTCGACAGGCGGCAGTCGAAGAGCGCCAACATCCTGTGCTCAGCGAGAGAGTGATGCGACTGCGAAATGAAGACCGACGTACCGGTAGTGGATGTGGTGGTGGTGGTGATGCGACGACAGAAGCAGCAGCAGCAGCAGCAGCAGTGAACGCAGGCCATGCCGCGTCGAGTGTGTCGATCTCCAAGACTTGGGTGCCCTGCAGGGAGGTTGGCGCGGACGCGGTGGACGAGACGAGCGAGGGGATCGTGTGCTCCAGGCAGCCGACGAACGCTGAGAAGTGGAACTGCCCGTCCGAGGTCTTGAACGAGCCGAGCAGGAGATGCATGAACGGACGGAAGTGGCCGCTGAGTCCGTTCATCTCGAGCAGTAGATGCAGCTCCTCGGTCGAGATGCGTGCCTGCGAGGTCGAAGTGACGAGCGGTCGCAGATCGAGGTCGTTCAGTCGTGCGAGCAGCAGTTCGATCTCGAGCATGACCTGCGCCCTGCCTCGTTCCCGGATCGCCTGCTCGGAGTGGACGCGGAAGGAGGGAAGCAGCGTCGTTCGGGATGCGGCTCGCGGTCGTCTGTGAGGAGGATGATGATGATGAAGACAGATAGCACAGTCAGTCAGTCAGTCAGTCGGACTCGTCTGGCGATCTTCTCGCTTGCTCTCATCACGCTTACCGTGTCGTCGGCAGCACGGCTGTTTGTCGTTCGCTCTCGCCCGTCGACAGACTACAGCTGCACTACCTGGCAGTGCTACCCTGAATGAAACGAGCGCCTAACCTGTCGGTAGAGGTCGTGGACGTGCTCGAGTGGGTGGCTGCGCCTGCCGTCTTCAGCGGCGCAGGTTCGGACAAGTCTCGGTGCCGCTGCTGCTGTTTGCGCAGTCGCCGCGCTCTTCGTCTCTCCTGAAGCCGAGTGAGGGCATGTTGCGTAGTGCATTGGAGACGAGTGCCTGCTGTAAGAGTCGAATGAACTTGGCGTAGACGAGCGACTCGCTTCGGGGCGCCACATTCGCGAGCAGCCTCTGCCAGACGTCCAGCGCCTCGTCCCTCATCGAGGGCAATGCGTCGACGAGCGCCCGCATCATGCCGCTCGACGATATGATGCCTGTTCTGTACGTCCGACAGACCTCTTTCTCTTCTGCATGCATGTTCCCACCTAGAGACGTCTCTCTGCTCGCAGGCCTTGAGTAATTCAGCAAGTTGCTGTGTGCTCAGCTGGTCGACCAGTCCGTCCAGCCCTTGCACGTCTATGCAGGGACTCGTATTATAGGGGAGGGGAGGAGAGGGGGGGGGCGACAGCTGAAAGGCGAGAAGGGAAGGCAAGATCGAGTCACATGGGAAACGCTCGCCCAGATGAGGATTACTAGTAGGATCGTGAGGGAAGATGAGGAGAAAGATCGCGTACCAGGGAGCTGGTCCGGTAGGTCGACCACGAATTGATGGGACACCGCTACCGACGGCTGGTGATGAAACTGCTGCGAGTACCGACTCCGACCGCCCCCGATGATCGGCAGATGTAGCGAGTGGTGGTGACGGTGATGCTGATGGTCGTAGTCCTGTTGCTGCGCTCGTCGTGGCAGAAGACTGCTTTCCTTCTCATTGTTGTTGTTGTTTCCGCGTCGACCGGTCGGGGACACGGACGATGATGTGGAGGAATTCGCGGCGGCGGTGAAGAGAGGAGGAAGTCGAGTGACCGAACGGTTGTCCTCATCCTCGTCCTCATCGTTCATCTCATCATTCTAGTAGAAGAGGAGGTGGAGACGAAAAGATCGGCCGCTCTGGCAGTGGATGCCGGCACAAATGCACTCAATCAGAGGCATGCGCACCCGAGTATGAGACGAGGAGAAAGAGAAGGTGCAAGAGGGGGAGAGGGGGCGGAGGTGGGAGAAACCTGGGGATATGCCGACGCGCGAGACGAAGAACGAGACTGGTTGCCCTGGCAGCAGAGCAAAGCACGCGCTCCCAATCTCACGCAAGGAGACAAACCATAAAACAAAAGGCCCATAGGGAAGATGATGACACCTCGAGCGCACACTGATTGCCCCCCTTCGAGAGCCACGCGAGAAGCCTCCCAACGCTCGTCCCTCCGCCCGTCTTGTTCATGGCTGCGCCATTCACGTTGCACACACGTACACATGCACTCGTGTAGTTCCTCCCATCATCGTTATTCCATCCAAATTCGGCTCTTATGCGCTGCGAGCGCGAGTTGCGATACGAACCCGTGTGTCATGAAGACGAGGGAATGGCAAGCATGCGAGGGCGCTATGGCGCGGCGCAGAGTCGTGTGAGAAGAACGTGTCCGAGCTTCGCGGACTGCGTGGCGACCACGTGCTGGGGATCGGCGCATTCGACCAGCTCGACGCGACTGTCCAGCTCGCCGGGCGCCCGCTGTAGACCGGACAGGAGCCAGCACATCGACACTCCCTCGTCCTCGTCCTCGATCACGCGCTCCGACGTCAGCTCCAGCTCCTGCACGTCACGGGGGCTACGAGAACAAGAACGAGAAAATCATCATCATCATACGGGCGTGAAGATGAGCTGTGCTCGATGCGCACGCGAATGCGCACTCTGCTTGGGCGCCTCGAGCTGGAGATCGTCCGTGTCGTGATCGGCGATCGCGTCCTCGACCGACGCGAACACGTAGACCTTGTTCGAGAAGTGGCCGCAGAAGTTGAACCTGCAGACGACGAGAAGTGGGGGGTGTGGACGGAACAAGCGCCACATAGTGGTGACGATACCAACCAGATGGTGACGGCTAGCCGATGATCCGCAAACACCACTCGCACGGGAACCGGCAGCTCTGAAAGTGACCGAGGCTTGTTGGCGATCGCGAATACGTGTGTCGCGTCGTACCGTGCATGGCCTGCCAGTGTGCCGTGTGCTGATCGAACGAGATCGTGTGGCCGGCGTAGCAGAGAGGGTCGTAGAGCGAACGCGCACGCGTCAGTGTCGATCTCAGCTCAGGCACCTGCACTCCGCGTACCCGTCCGTCCACGTCCACATCTGAACAAGCACGAATGGATGAATTGACGGAGAAGCGGAGGGCGTCGTCGCGCGCGTAACAAGTGCGAACCTCGAAGGACACGAACGAGCATGTCCACGACGGGCATCTTCCGCGCGACATGTCGCTCCAGATGCTTCATGAAGACGCTGTGCGGTTCGCCGCGCACCTCGTAGGCGCCAACGCCGCCTGCGCTGAACCACCGCACACGTTCTTTCGTTCGCTCCCTAGCCCCTAGCATCGTTCGCTTACGTGGCAAAGCCGAACACGAGATTGCAGGCGACTGGACGGCGAAGGTCGTGTTTGCGTTGGTACTCCACAAAGTCGTTCACCTTCTCGTAACTGCAATAGCACCCATACTCCCGCCGCCGCCCCCATTCTTACGGTATGAATTTGCGGCACACGTCGAGGAGCACCAGATTTAGGGCCGGCTCGCAGTGCGAGTAGACGGACATGAGCCAGTCGATGGAGATGCACTTCTCCGGGTCGTGCTCGTCCTCGGCCGCATCCACGGGCAGCAGGAACACCTGGCCGTTCACCTCGAAGCCGTGTCCCGCAAAGTAGAGCACCGCTGAAGCGCGTCGTTCATGGGGCGGGATGCTAAGATCGACCAAAACGAACCGTAGACGCCGTCGCCGAGCAGTTTCCGGTAGTGCTTCAGAATGTGGCGCATCTCGTCGAGAGTCAGATCCGCGAGTGTCACGGTCTTGAAGCGCAGCGTCTGCAGCTGAGTCGCCAGCGTCTCGGCGTCGCAATGCGGAGTGGAGAGCGGGGGCAGCTCTCGATATGTACAATTACTAAATGGAACCGGTGTTCAACAACAACAGCGACGACGACGACGACGATTCGGAACGCGCGAATCCATGCATACCTAATGATGAGAGCCACTTTGTCCGCGGCCACCAGCGGTTCGGCAGCAATCGTCGCCGTGTCCAACGGACGTGGAATATTGCCGCCGTTCGACCGTCTCGGATCCAGCTGATTCGAGTTGCGCCCCGATCCGGACTCGTCCTCGTCCTCGCCGAACGCCTCCATCAGCTCGGCCACGCGAGCTGCGCCGGCCGCCGCACACTTCTCACACCCTGTCATTACGTCTCTTGTGAACGCCATGACAGAGACAAGAAACAGACCTGGCGCCTTTTGGGTGGGAATCTGGGAGCTCTCGAACTGGACGACATTCGAGACGATCTCGGACTGATGGACCTTGCCGGCCATCTTGTAATGCGCCGACCAGGGAGCGCCGTCTGAGATCTCGTTACGAACACGACACGAGTAGGACGACGTCAGAAGGCAAGAACAGCTGAAGTATGCGGTCATGGCGATGTGAAATGATGATGCCGCTCTCCAGACCTGGGAAGAGAAAGACGAGACGTTGTGGCGCCCGCGATGGGCTGGCCATTGAGTAGCCATTGAAAGGTTGGCATGGGAAATCCGAGTGCACGCACTTCCACGTCTAGTCGCGCGTCCCGTTGCTGAACCGTCACGATGGGATCCGCGTTCTTCGCCCATTTCACGGGATCTGCAGCAGTGGGCCGTGTTTTCGAGAAGCGCCAAGCATTGCTCCCCCACAGAATTTGCGCTTGAGTACGAGTTGCGGCAGATCACAGATCGCTCCGTATTGTCGACTGGCGGTCTGGAGACGAACCAGGAGGGAGAGGACCGTCTGGCCGCGATTGCCCCACAGTCGGAGCAGCGCTTCGGCGGGCTGCTTCTGGCGCGAGATCCGATTCAACTCGTCCACACTGACGCGGCCAGATATGACGAGTGGGGGCAGGGCGGTCGGCAGTGCGCATACCTGAGATGAAACGGCGCGCCCGGCGTCGGCTCCAGCACGCGCGTCCATAGCGGCAACGACTCTCCGTCCGCGTTCGTGTGCGTCTCGGACAGGACGTCCGACAACTGGAGGAGACGGATGGTGAGCGAGCGACGAATGAACGGAGAATGGGGAACCTGTCCGAAGACGGACGGCGACAAGTCGGCTAGATTGACCTCCATGCTGATGCCGAGACGGCGTCGGGCGAAGACGACATTGTCTGCGAGACAGGCAGGGGGTGGCTACGGTACTTCGCACGGATCGACGGGGCGTAAACGTCAGGTAGGCGTTACTGCTGCTGCTGCTGCGGGAACGGATATGGAGTGGTGTGAGAGTGCGGTGCAATGCGGCGTGCGCGTGTGCGTACGTGTGCGTGCGTGTGTGTGCAGCAGAGAGACATCAATAGTGGGGACGCGGACGCTAAGCCATCGATAGTGGAGCGGCTCTGGGCCGATTGATTGGAAAGGGGATGCGTTGGCGAACGGCCAACTGCCGTGTGACGAGCTGTGTCGCTGATCGATTGGCTGCGTAGGAGACCGCTTCGCGTCGGCGACGCGTCCGCCGGCGAGAGAGCGCGCGTCGCGAGAGAGCCAGACTGAACGCGTGTCTGCACGGCCTTGGCTCGTCCGCTGCCAGTGTGTCCGAGCGTCGTCCCTCCCCTTCGCTTTACTATACAACTATTGATTTCATCGATTTTAGCACTGTCCCCGATTCGCGCCATTCTTTCGACGACCAACTCCCGTCCTCGCTTCCCGACGCCATCTCAAATTTTGTGCGATTTTACCCGCCTCGAATCGCCTCCTTCCCTCCCTCCCTCCTTCCGTGTCTGTCCTCCCGATCGACCTGACGTGTGTTGTCGTTTGCAGCAGAGCGCACGCCT
The DNA here is from genome assembly GCA_014805405.1 of Bunonema sp. RGD898. Lineage (NCBI taxonomy): Eukaryota > Metazoa > Nematoda > Chromadorea > Rhabditida > Bunonematidae > Bunonema > Bunonema sp. RGD898. The sequence goes on along the minus strand of JACMII010000041.1, from coordinate 3,624 downwards.
ACATGGAGCAAGCCGTAGGCGCCTCCACTCACTCATCCAACAGGTATCGTCAGGCGATTTTCAAAACGTGCATATACGTGCAAACTCGTCCTCCCACAAACCCCTTTGACCCGTTCCCATTTGAACGACGCCCGTTCAGAATGGATGAACGACGGAGCCGCGAGTTTCTGCAAATCGACTCGTCCATTGCGTACGGCTCGTCCGAGCGGAACACCTTCGACGTAGGGCTTTGCGATGCTTGCCCTGCAGTGCGAATTCTCTCGTGACAGGAGCTGCCGGAGAACTTCCTGGAGTCGATTTCGCCACAGCAGAGTGGCGGCTCGGCTGCGACCGCTCCGGCTGTATCAGCCGAGTTGGCCCCTCTCGCGCCAATGTCGTTGCCGCAGCAGCACGACCCAAAGTTCGTTGACTCGACCCGTTGAATGCCGCAATGAGTTGTGCTCGTCAGTCGCAGATACACGCTAATGACCTCCTCGTCGGCGCCTTCCTCGGCAGCTGCGGACAAGTTCGGCGTCGGAGGCGGAGGCACGCACTGTTCTCGTTCGTAATTATGAAACGGTTCTCTCAGGCGGACCCGCCACTCTGCTCTCCCCGCTACAGCTGAATGGTGCGGGCAGCTCCGTTCGACCAACCACCCATGCTACTGCCTACATCAAGGTAGGGGACCAGTGTGTGGAGGAGACCAGTTGCATCGCCCTTCGCAGCAGGACGAGGGCGAGCAGCAGGAGGGCGCAGCACCCTCGTCGTTAGGAACACCTCAAGTGACCGGAATCACGGCCGAACGATCCGAGATGGAGCGTATCGCAAACGACGAAACACCTCCAGGTACCGTCTCTCGACAATTGCCCGTCCGCCTTTTATGAATCTCGGAAAATATTTCCCACGCCCTTCGATCGCCGACCAGCATTATTTTGCGGCGAAGAACCTCCTATTGATATTGCAGCGATCTCCAACGTGGCCTTGGCCTCTACGATGATTGCGTCTCTCATGGGCGCTCCGGTCCGTCGCTTCTCTGAGGATTCCTTGAAAAGGCACTTGCAGGATCCCGCGTCCGCCACGTCTGTCGGTGCGGAACACGACGCCTCTAGCGGATACATGTACTTGCACGCACTGTTATGACGGAACACCATTTCGTGCTCAGGTACGATCTTCACCAGCAGCAACAGTCGACATCGACGTCGGCGGTTGTGAGCGGCGGACGCCAGCCCAAAACAGGTTCGAACTGTTTTCTGCGCATTCGTATTTGAATGCGCTCAACTGTGGCCATGGCTTCGTTTAGCGAAACGCCGCGCACCTGCGATGCGATCTCCACCAATTGGGGGTGGGTGGGCGTTATGAGTGATGTGTCTGTGGCGCTTTGTCTCTTCTCTGTCCACGATTTCTGCTCACGCAGTTGTCTACTTGATAACCGGCAACCTGTTGATAGCGCATTGAGAGCGGGCATCGTTCAGGCGAACCCGCCACGCAGCGCCGTGTCTACTCGACCAAGGACACGTCCGATCCGCTGAACGCCGAGATCGACGATGACATCTACATTGACACTAAGGAGGTTTCCGGACGACCGCGTCGACTCTCTAACCCGTAGACACGTTTAGCTCTGTCGTCGCATTGCCTACGAACTCAAGCAGCACTCGATTCCTCAAGCTATCTTCGCCGAGCGAATCCTCTGCCGGTACGCTGTCCTACGCGAAATCGAATTGCCGACGACGATCCTTGCAGATCGCAAGGCACCCTCTCTGATTTGTTGCGAAATCCCAAGCCTTGGAACAAGCTAAAGTCCGGTCGTGAAACCTTCCGCCGAATGTTCAACTGGGTGCAGCAGCCCCTGCAAGTGCGATTGGCCATTCTGGATATGTACAAGCAAGGTTGGTGTTTCTCGGCAGACCGCTGACAGTCCACGTTCAGGTGAGGGATCTCCGATGGATGTGGATGGAATGTTGAAAACGTGTGGTCTGACGCCGCCGACTCCTGCGCAGAATGTTCGCCATGCCAACCGAAACCGTAACCCCACTCCGGGTCCGTTTTCCGCGCCAACCGCGCGCGCACACGTTCTCGGTTTCAGTTGTGCCCGCCGTCGTGAACACGGCCTCGGTGTCTCCCGACCAAGTGGCGGTGACCGCTGCGGTCTCCGCCAGCGCGGGACCGCCCACGAAGCGCCCTCGTCTCGTGTTCACCGACATCCAGAAGCGCACTCTCCAGGCCATCTTCCGCGAGACGCAGCGCCCGTCGCGCGAGATGCAGCAGACGATCGCCGAGCACCTGCGTCTGGATCTCTCGACGGTGGCCAACTTCTTCATGAACGCTCGTCGTCGATCGCGCAACGGCGCCCAGGGCGACGCTCCGGAGCCGTACCAGCAAGTGCGCCCCATCACTCCGCCTCCGGACTCGCCGCCGAACGGGGCGGCCGTCGCGCCGTCGTCCAGCGCCGCTCCCGCCGTCAGTGGATCGCAGTCGTTCGGCCGCGCTCAGGGTGGCGCGAGTCGTACTCGTCGAGTCGCGGCAGCCGCTCAGTCCAGCTCCGCAGCCACTGCATCGGCGCCGGCGGCTGACGAAACGTACTATCTTGATGAGCACGTTGGCTTTGCCTGGTTTGAGGAGGAGATTGAGTGATGAGAGACGAATAAAAGCGTTGTTTCGGTCATGGTTCGCGGAGTGCAAGAGCGAGCGAGATGTGTGCCGAGTGCATTACGAGCAGAGGATAAAGATGGGGTGGCTTCAGATTGGCATCCGGAGTGGATGGCGACGGACGTCCGCGCGACACGGACTCGGCGGCACCTGCGGCAGGAGGTGAATCCGCGGGAGCGGTCGCTCATGTGGTTGTGGGATCGGCGGCGGCCATCCCCAATCACACGCCGCAGCAGGCGCGCACTCGTGCCAGAACTCGAGCCACTCGGGCACAGGTTGGACACTCTTGGTCTGATGACGAGATGACTATCTGGAGCGGTTGCAGGTGCCGCAGGAGGAGGTGCTCGAGGAGTCGATCGTCTCGGAGCCGCTGTCCGCCTTCACGTCGCCGCCGCCACCTCCGCATCCGGCGGTCGTGGACGCGCAGAGGAACGGCGGCGGGGAAGGAGGAACGCCTTCGGCCGCCGCCGCCGCCGATGCGACGGCCTCTACCGAGCAGTCGGTCGACAACTCGGAGCTGTCGAACGGCGAGGGTGGGACCGTCAAGCAGGTTTGTTCCGTCCATCCCTCACGAATCATCGGTCGTCCACTAAACAGGAGGTGGACGAGTCCGAGGAGTCGGCCGCTGCGGCCGCTTCGATCTCTGCGCCCGCCACGGAGGCGGACGCCGCCGAGAGCAGCAGTGCCACGGCGTCAGCCTGATTCTGAATCAGTTCGCGCTCTGCGCTCGTGACCACACGCGCGCGCGCACTCGACGAACAGCAGCTCGCAACGGGACTTCCCTCTTCCTCCTCCTCCTTCTCCCTGTCTCGGTCAAGTATTGGGCTGTCCCCTCGTTCCCATTCATTTACCGCGCAGCGCCCGCCTCGAGAGACCACACAATAAACAGCAAGAAACGCAGCGTCCGCACACACACACACCCACCCACTACTCCGACTTGCCAACAGCCGTCATCACTACAAAGAAGAGAAGAAGAGGAGGAAGCACACAGTGGGGGAG
>JACMII010000040.1:14691-58270 GCA_014805405.1 Bunonema sp. RGD898 | reverse complement strand
AGCGGAAGAGGGGCAAAAGGGACTCGGATATAAGGGATTGGATGCGACATCAGTAAGGCTAAATTGACAGGATTGGAGGAAAATCGGAAGCCGCAGGTTCTGAGCGAACGTTACGGTCAAATGGCGGCAGAACTGAAGGCTAAGAAGGGACGCGGGATCCGTGGACAGGTGAATCTAATGCTTGCTTTATTGTGAAATATCCTATTTTAGGCGTTCGGTATCGGTGCGTTCGAAGATGCCGACGAGGACATCTACACATCCGTGGACCTGTCGCAGTACGACTTTGCGCTCGACGCTCCTGGAGATGGCGACAAAAAAGGTTGGTGGAACACTTTACTACCGCCTGGGGGGAGATGTACGACGTAATGCGTTGAACATTCAGGTCCCCAGAACTTGCTTCTCCAGACGGGATTCGTGGCGGCTGCGCGGAAACTGGCGCCGCGGAAGTTTTGGCCGGCGCCCAGGGTGCCGCCCGACTTCAAACCCTATCACAGGACACGAACAATGGCGGTGAGATTGCCAGATGAAGTGTGACATTCTCGCAGGTGAATACGGATCAACTGTCGAAGGCGACCGGCACGTTGTCGGCCTTTCAACGGGCCGTTTTCCTCGGAGACGCGACGCGAAGCGTGATGGAGATGCTCAGCGACGAGGACCGAGAGAAGGTGAGAAGGATTTTGACGACTGGGGAAACGTGTGACCCTGAGCGCAGCTGCGAATCGCGCGCGCGGCAACCGAGCTCAGAGGAAAAGAGAAGGAGATCAAGAAGGAGGACGACCCGAAGCGACGAAGGCGAGGCGACTTTGAGGACGAGGCGAAGCAGAAGCGCTATGACGAGTGGGGCGTTGTGTTATTGAAGACTAGAGGAAATGGCAATCCAGGTATGTGAAGTACGTCCGTCGTGGACTGGCGCCCATCGCACCGCGCGAACTCTCGCACTGGGAATGGGAGTCGGAGGTCGCGGAGTTCGAGGAACGCCTTCCTGCGGAACTTCGCGCACTGCTGCCGGAAGTGCGGGCCAGGGAGAGGCCGCTTGCCGGAGCGGCAATTGCAAGGCCGTTGGCGACACTTCTGAACGCGAAATTCGCGTCGGCCGGCACCGAGGACGGGGAAAAGGTAGAGAGAATTGTGTGCATTCGCCGCACTCGAATGAAGCAGACCGGCGATGACACAAAGCGATCCGAGGCGGAAAACGCAGTCAAGGCAGGGCTGTTCGGCCTGAAGACCACCCGCCAGGTCTTCGAGTGGCGACCACACAACGTGCTCGTCAAGCGCTTCAACATTCCGAATCCGTTCCCGCACAGCGACATCATCGGATGCCCCCATCTGGCCGTGAGCGTTTTCACGTGAATGCATTTTCTACATGTGTGAAATGCAGAAAAAGGCGAAGATCGAGAACCTGGAGAACCTTGGGCTGAGTTCAGTGCAGGCGGACGTGCTTCTGACGCAGGGATTCCAGGATGTGGTGGAAAGGCAGTCCAATGATCTCTTCTTACGAACAATGCGTGTCATTTTAGAGACTGGAAGCCTGAGACGGAAGTCGCAAAGTCGAAACTGGAAGAGGCAAAGAAGCCGGCGAACGAGGAGAAGGAAGCGCCGAAAACCAGAGAGGACGTAGTGGACAGACCACCGATGGACTTCTTCGCGGCCATCTTTGCTGGAGACGAGGACGAGGAGGAGGATGATGATGAAGAAGAGGAGAAAGAGAAGGCGAAGAAAGAAGAAGAAGCAAAGGCAAGGGAAAGCGCGACGATGCAGCAGCAACAGACCAGAAAGTTTACGTGAGTTGGAAGGAGTAGCGAAAGAAGAAAGCGAATCGTTGACAGATCCGTCATGGAACTCGTGCCACAAGGCGTGCCCGAGACGTACGGACCGACGGCACTGCCGCAAACCAGCGGAATGACTGAACGACCGTCGGAGGATGGGCGCGGGAAACGACGACGTCACGAAAGGGGGGAAGATGATGATGATGAGGACGATGTGGTCTGGGTGGATCCGACCGAAGAGCGCGCAAAGGACGAGCGTACGACGAAGAAGAAGAAGCAGAAGAGCGAGCGGAAGGAGAAGAAGGCGAGGAAGGAGAAAAAGGAGAAGAAAGAGTCATCCAAGAAACATCGTGCCAGCAAGAAGAAGAAGAAGAGGAAGGAGGAGAGGAGCAAGAAGCGACGCCGAACTTCGCCCGAATCTTCCTCCTCTGACGGATCCGACGCATCGACAGTAGAGGTCTCCAGTGATGAGGATCGTTGATGTGTCTGTGGTTAGGAGCTGGAAGCGGAGCTACAGAGAGACGAAATGAAATGATCCCCGCCATGTGACGACGCGCTCATTCATGAAATTCAATACGTGCATGTAAGCTACGACGATGTCGATCTAGCCATCGTCGAGCATTCCTGAGCTTTCCCCGTCGAAGGTGCACGGTGATGGATCGAATTAGCATGTGACGGAGTGCTCGTAAAGATGTCCTCTCGAGGTGCTGCCGACGACCTGCCGGAGACGACCGCCACGAGTCAATCGACCAAAGGAGGGGAGGCGGTGTGTAATTATGAAGCTGACGTGAGGTGTCAGCCGCTCGCACGTCTATGTCCGTCGCTGCACTTCGCGAGCCGTGTTTATGCTTTCGAGGCGGAGAAGGAGGAGAAGAGCTGGAAATGGGATGGGGTGAGGTGAAGGGAGGAAGGAAGGCTCTCAGCCACCGCCGTCACCGATGAAAGAATGCTTTGTTTATGCTACTCGCTTCTTGGACTCGGCTCCACCTCCCTGCCTGGTTGTTAGCTGTCTTCTAGGGAGTCTCTGTGACCCAGCGAGCGAGCGAGCGAGCGAGGCACGGCTGCTCTTGCTGCTAGATGGAGGAGAAGAGGGGGGGGGAGAGGAGGGGCGTCAATCGACTTAGACCTGCTGCGCCGGCGGCGGCGGTGGCGGCTGCTTCCAGTGTTGTGTGATACACACACACACACGCGCCGGTGCTGCTGTTGGTGACACGAGAGACGGCGACGGGCCGAGAGAGGGAGGGAGAAGTGATCTGGCCGCCACCGCCGCTCCGACGGGCATTACGGACCAGCGCTTGCAGGCGGCGGCGACGGTGACGGCATGCGGAGAGAGGCGACGAGCAGCACGAGATAGGCACGCGCGCGCGCGACAATGTCGGCCGTGGTCGTGCCGCTGGCACTCTCGCTTCTGGCGGCGCCCCTCTCGCTGGACGTCCGATTCAAGGTGGGTGGCTGGGAGGGGAAATCACAAAAATCGGGATCGAGCACTGATCGTGCTGTGTGTTGTCGGCGCAGTTGACTTTATGTGAGCGAGCGAGCGAGCGAGTCCGACGACTTATCTCGCGCGATCAGGGCGAGAGACGAACGACCAGTCGCGCCGACGACGCGCTCTGGCTAGAGTTGGCCGCCGGCGAGACGAGCGTTCGACCGGCCGTCCGGCTCGTCGTCGACCGAGAGGGATGGCTCGCCACGGCGGCGCCGGAGCGACGACGAATCGCGCAGTTGCCGGGCGGGGGACAGCCGTTGCCCGTCGTCATTCGGTATCTTTTTCATCAAATGATGATGAGCGTTGTCCATCATTGCGAAAGGTGTCTATCGCCGTCCGGACTGCACGTCGCCACACCCAAGACGTCGACGCTCCTGACGGCGCCAAGACTCTGCGCTCGGCACGTCGAGATGAGTACGGAACGGGGCGAGTGATGATGGTTGAAAGCGAGACGAGCAGAGTTGCTACTGTCGCCCGAGTGGGCACGTCCGGGCGGCGGCGCGTGTCTCGAAGGCGTGCATCAGTCGACCAGATTGCTGTTGCACAGGCTCTGCGCGCCGCCAGACTCCCGCGAGAAAGAGGTGGCTCGACTTTTCCCTCTTGTTCTCCTTCTCCTCCTTCTTAATTCCTTCATCATCATCATAGGACGCACACATTGGACCGGTGGCATTGCGTGTGAACGAGGGAGGAGCGATGCCGCTACAATGGAAGGTATTCGAATTTATTACCATTGACAGCTGATCGATTGATTGATGGCGATGTGTATGTACATTGGTGGAAGCACAGAACCTGATGCTCTTCTCGACTCGAAACGCGTCCGAGGTGAAACTGAACGGCGACGACGACGACGACGAAGATGGGTCAGAGGATAGAAGGCCTGCCAACGAGGTTGGGGAAATTCGATAAGATCCTGACGACAACGACGACGCAATCCTCAGACCTGGTTCACCGTGACGGAATGGCCCGCGCACGGCCGACTACAATTGTGGGCTGATGGACAGCATGCGGCGAAGAGGTTCTCCTATGCACACGTGCTCGAAAGGGCACTCGTCTATCGACACGACGGCGGAGAATCGACCAAAGATCGATTTTCGGTTCAGGTAGGCGAGAGAGGGATGGGGGGCGCCTCTTCAATACATCACCGACTCGTTTATAGCTTGTCGAGGCGAACCGCTCAATCGCAGCACAGGCGCCGTTCACGATCCAGGTGTGACCGGCTCCTAGTATGGAAGTGAGGATGTGTGACGCGATTGTTAGGTCATCATCCGGCCGGTCAACGACGCGCCAAAACTCTCGATTGCGACGCCGAGGGTCGGCGTTCCGCGTGGACATTGGTCTGTGCCCTCTCGCTTCGACCACTCTAGCAATGTGAATGTAATCCGATCGTGCCTCTAGGCGTCTGATCGACAGCTCCGTGCTGACAGTGTCTGACTCGGACGACTCGCCGGACAACGTCAAGATCCAGGTGGTGGAAGATTTTGGGCGACAAAGTGCTCGCACATCTCTTCAGGCAGTGAACGATCTCCCGTCCGGAATGCGTATCGTTCTGCTGAATCCGCTCCTCGACTCACAGACGGCGATAGCGGACCAGAAGTCGGCGGTGCAGTCTGCCCAAACCGTACGCAACTTCACACTCCGACAGCTCAACGACAAACGGGTGAGAATGAGGGGGTCGTGACGCACTCCTCTCTTTATGCCCGATGATGATGATGATGATGATGATGATTAGGTATACCTGGTCGACGAGTCGGCAGCCGGCAGCGGAGCGGATTTCAGCTGGACGCTCAAGTTGGTGGCCTCGGATAAAGAGACTCGATCGGCGATCCACACCCTGACGTGAGACGAACGCCTCCTTCCTTGGGCATTTTCGCATATATGCACTCGATCGATTAGTGTTGCTATTGCTGGCACAAATCATGACGACGACTCGGTGGTTGCATAGTTTGAACTCTGTCCGACATACTTGACTCGTGCTTTGAGCGCTCGCTTTCAGAGCCGTCCCCGCGACGATGCGACTTCGACTGGCGAACAACACCGGCCTACGACTGCTGTATCGATCGGCCGTCACGATCAGCAATTCGTACGTGTCGTCGGCCTAGCAGAGATTCGACAGCACCGCAAACCCAGAAATCTCTCGTTCGTCGCGGAAACAACTGCCGGCGGCGGCGTGGACTCGATGTCGGGAGCCGCCGACATCGTGTACCAGATCGTCGACGTGCCCGAAGAGGGACGAGTCGAGTGCGCGAACGACCGCATTGCGCACGACTTTCGGGTAGGCTCTTCTTGAGTGGTGGCGTGCGTGTGTGCATGGGAAACGATCGACTGTCAATGAAGACGTGCTCGCGATTCACGCAACGTCAACTGGACCGGAACGAGGTTCGGTACCGACACACGAGCGCGCGGCAGCCGCACGTCGACACCTTCTCCTTCCAGGTCCGAACGCGACGACGGACGACGTGTGGGAGAGGGGAGGAAGTTGGCGTTCAGGTGTTGGCGGCCGACTTCGTCTCGATGGTGCACAATGTGCACGTCTCGTTCGTGCCGACCAACGTCAAGGTCTTCATGGCCGAGCCGTTCGTGCTCAACGGATCGACGAGCACCGTGGCCCTCTCGAGGAAGAACCTCTTCGCCTGGACCTTTCCGCAACCGACCGCGGCCGCGCAGGTTGAAAGGACGGGAGAGGGTTTTCAATCGAACACCCCTCAGATCGTTTACCACGTTGTGGAGCCACCGCGACTCGGGCTCTTGTCTCGACAACTGTCGACCGTCGGTGGCGACGGCAGCGGCAGTGGCAGCCTGTCGCGATCCAGACGAATCGGCGTCTCGTCCAACTTCACACAACAGGCATCGCCACTTTGACTGTGCGACGTGTGAGACGTATTCCGACAGGACGTGGACGAGGGTCGGGTCCAGTATCGGGTCTACTATCCGCACTACACGGTGCTCGCCGACCGACTGGTCTTTCGCGTTCTCACCCCGTCGGCGGTGGGCGACCTCACTCGATTGGACGTGACGGTGGTGCCGCCGGCCGCCGAACTGCTGCTCGTCAACCGGACGCTCGTCGTCACCGAGGGCGGCATCCAGAAGGCAAGCACTCTCCTTACGATCTGCCACTACGTGGTGTGTGCGTGGATGGATGATGGGCCTATGACCAGCGGAAAGGAGAGGGCTAGAAGCGCGCAGCAAAGTGAACATCTACGTAGATCACGCGAGACGTGCTCTGGGCGGAGACTGCGGACGAGCGCGACTTCTCCTTCTCGCTGCTACGCGCACCGCGTCATGGAAGACTCTTGCTACGGTAGACGAATGTTCGTGACATCCAGCCTTGCATCGCTGACCATTAGCTCCGGCGCAACTGACCGATCGTTGGGCGTCTCCACCGGGTCCTTCACGTCGGCCGACATTGTGCTCGGGCGGGTGTCGTTCGAGCACGACGGCACCGAGCACCGGACCGACGTCATGACGTTCCTCGTCTCGAAGACGGGCGACGATGGCAAGGCGACCGCCGAGGACGACGGGGGCCGACCCGACGGCGAGCAGAAGAAAGAGCGCTGGAGCGTTTCGGTCGAACTGCACATCTCGGCGATGCTGATCAACGACAATGCGCCGAGACTGGACGGCCCGGACGTGGTGCATGTGGTGCAGCGATCGCAGCGGACACTCTGGCCTCATCTTCTGCCCTGGGTGCGGCGGTGGCCTCTGATGATGATGATAAGTTTACTGATAACGGACGGACACATAGGTCGACGATGACTGGCCCTCGAAACGAGGCGGCGGACCTTGGAGACGAGAACGCATTCGGAACGGCGGCAAGACCGCCACGAGCGATGTGGCAGTGGAAGAGGAGGTGGAGGAGGACGTCGAAGAGACGCTCGACTTCTGGCTGCTCGGTCAGCCGCGTGGCGTCCTCCTCCTGTCGGCCGCATCGCCACACGTTCCCGTGGAGCGCTTCACGCGTAGGGAGCTGAGGGAGGGCCGAGTACTGCTCCGACATCATGGCTATCACAAGGAGGCGGTGCTCGCGTAGGGACTATTCTCACGATGATGATGACGATGCAATGTTGATGACGAAACAGATACGTCGCGTCGGATGGGCTGCACAATGTGACGGCCGACGTGAAGATCCTCGCGAGTCCGGCCTTCGTTCGAGTCGAGAGAGCGAGACTCGATGTGACGCCAGAACGAGGTCTGACGGCGACGACGGCAATATACGAGTTGAAATGCAGACACGGTCGCGAGCTTCGTCCCGATCGGCTGGCGTAACCTGACCGTCGAGTACAATGTGGACGTGGCGCCGCAAGGTCTCCTTCTCCTCCCTTTGAAAATCAATGTCTACGGCAAACCATTCCAGACATCGAGATTGCCACGTCGGCGGCGGTCGTCGGCTCAGCGTTTCGTTTCTTCCTGCGGCGAAACGGAACTCGGAGACACGTTCGCAAGTTCTCGTGGCAGGTAGGCGGCCGAGTGGAGGCCAAGGTCAAAACGCACGCACATATCGCCCACTAGGATGTGCTGGATGGCGCAGTGGAACTCGACGTTGCCGTGCTGGTGACCGAAGTCGATCCGACCGCCACGCTGCTCGAGTCGATGCGCGTGACGGCCGCCAACCTGTCGACCGACTTCCAGCTAGCGCTGAGGCTGAAGCGAAGGTGATAGTGGTGGTGACGAAAAGCGCTGACGAACGAGCGACCGAGATTCAGTGCACCGGTGGCGGTGGCGGCGGCGGAAAAGACTCGACTTTCGGTCAACGGCGGTCGTCCGCGAGAGTCCGAAACGAGAACGGAAGTGGTCCGGGCGCTGACGCTCACCATTCAGCCGGGAAGGTGTGGTCGACGTTTCGACTCGCTGCACTAGCTGTGACATGCACAATTCTCAGCGCCGTTCCCATCGATCGAACCGTGCTGGTGGTGGCGCGACGCGGAGTCTTGCCGTCGAACTTGCGCTTCTTCGTCACGCGCACGCCGCAGCACGGCATTCTGGTGCTCGATCACGGTCGGAGAAGAAGGCTTCATTGGCTTGTGTGATGCAAATGCGCTTGATGCAGATCCACGCGCGCCGGCCGTCCAGCAGGTGCAGGAATTCACGCAGGCCGACGTGGATGCGGCCCGTCTGTACTATGTGCATCACAGCGACAATGGGTCTCCTTTCGCTTACTTCCTCTCGTTGCTGTCTGGAATTTGGGCCAATTGCAACGTTCAGGGGTCTGCGCCACGACACAAGCGACGCAGTAGAGCTGAGCGTCGTCGCTGAACACTACGGTTCGAAAGAGATCGAGACCGAGGGTGACAAGGAGGAGGAAGAGGCGGATCCCGATGCGTCACTAGACCTGCGACTGCAGATTCACATTCTGCCCAGATATGTGAGTGTTTTTGTCTCGTCGAAGAAACAACCGCGACAACATGTGTGAGATTGCCGCGTCGGCGGCGGTCGACGACATTCTGCTCGAGGTCGAAGCCGGACGAGCGATCGTCGTTCCGCCGCGAGCCATTCGGATCGACGCATCCGACGCGGTAGTACAACATTTGTCACAGGACGTTGCTCACTCGACCATACACCCATTTTGAAGTCGGACGCAGTTCAACTCCTTGTCGAGCGAGCGCCACAGCACGGCTTTCTGGCCGTGGCGCCACCGTCGGCGATCGATCTCGAGGATATCGGTAGTTGTGCGCGACGTACACACACGTATGAGTTGATGCTCCCAAATAGACCGGAATTCGCTCGCCGCGGCGCACAACTTCTCCGCCCTACTCTTGCAGCAAGGTCGAGTGCTGTACGTACACGATCTGAGGTCGGGCTGGCTAGCGTGTCTATGGGGAGGGGGAAGTGAGCGCATGATTCCAGATCGAGAGCGACGGGCGACTCGTTTGCGCTCGTCGCCTGTCTCGAGAGTGGTGCGGGCCGGCTGTGCAGTGCTCCCGTCGAGATACCGGTCGCTACGCGGATGGTGAGCCCCGTTTCGCATCATCGCATTCCTCTTCTCTTCTTGTGCTGCATGCCTATTGCTGTCTCATGTTGCGATTTCCCGTCTACTCGGCGCCCACTTTGCAGCCTCTCTCGGCGCCACCCACCTATCCGCCGCCGCCCAGGGCACTGCCACAGCAGTCTACAGTCCAACATCAACTGCAGCTCGTGCCCTTACCTTTCGACAACACCAATCATCAACATCATAAGCAGCAGCAGCAACAACAACAACAGCAACAGCAGAGACGGCGCGAGCAGGAGCTACAAGAGCAGGAACAACGCGAGTGGCATCGACAACGTCAGGCGCAGATTGCCGCCCTGCAGAGGGCCCAGATGCAGGAGGGATACAGACGAATGGTCGCGGAGGAACAGCGACGACGACATGAGGCCGAGCTGGAGCAGAGGCGACGCGCGCACGAGAGAACACAAGAGCGACCGCCCTATTCGTCGTCGTTCCCCGTCCTCGAGCAGACGTCCACAGCCAGGACCACTGCGAGCACGTCAGTGGCGATGCCGCAACGGATCCCCGAGTCACAGTCTCACCATCAACAACAACAGAGGATCTATCAGCTACCGGCGCCCGAGAACTACGGCCACCGACGGGTGCAAGAAGAGCCGGAAAAGAAGGGGGAGGAGGGATCCAAGCAGGACGGCGATAACGAGGTCGTTGTGATGGGATCGTTCGGCGGCTCCGAACCTATCGCCGTTTCGTCGTCCATCACCATCGATGATGGCGATCGCACGGACGAGAAGTCGGGTCCTCTGCCGCCCTTGATAGGGTTTGAGCACGAGCCAAAGGTGGTGTGATCGGTGTTGTGAGGAATTGGAATTTCGTAACAGATTGCCGAGTCCCGACTTCGGGCCGGAAGCCAGGCGCCTGGGTTTTCGCCCGAAAGCGAAGAAACGGAAGAGACGAAAGGTGTGGGAGCGGCGAAAGACGGCGACGATGACGACGACAAGAAGAGTGGGGAGAAATCGGCCGAGAAGGAGGTTCCTGTGCCGCCCGAATACAAACCGGATGCGCTTCCAGCTGGCACACGTCTAGGTGCTGGCGTTTTTCCATTTCCGTCTGCAACACCTAAAAATCAGGACTCGAACGAAGTGAGCGTCTGGTGGTGGTGCCAGCCGGACGGGCAGCGATTACGCCGCAGTTCCTGAAGGCCAGATTCCCAGACACGGTGCTAGCGGCACAAGTCCTTGGAGACGACTGACATTCGGAGTGTTTCAGCTGGATCCCGCGCGCGCAATCTACCGCGTCACGCGAGCGCCGAGATTCGGGAACATTGAGGTGGGCGGCGAGCAGAAGGACCGGTTCTCACAGGTGCATAATCATGATGTCGGTTCCTTGAATCTTGTGCAAAATGCGTGTACAGGCCGACCTGAGTGCCGGGAAGGTGCGTTACGTGCAGCCGCCGCTCCCGATCGAAAACGGTCTGGTTATGGGCGCTTCGTCTTTTCTACATCAAATCCACACAGGCACACTTCAACTGGAAGAGCTGGGAAGTGCATCGGTGGGCGGCATCGAGTGGCAGTCGGAGTGGGAGCGCGACGACGCCTTTCATTTTATCGTGTCGGTGGACGACAAACAAGAGTAGGGCGACTGGACGTAGCGCGAGAGAGAACGTCTTCGAATTCCCAGAGAACCGAGCAGCGAAGCGTCGTCCTCGTTGGGCGGCGGCGTCTTCACCGAGTCGATGGGGGTCGGGAGCCCGGACGACGTGCTGTCGGGCGACGAGAAAAGGTGCTACTTTGAGAGTCGCTATTTTGCATTACACGAATGCGATTGTTCTCTCGCTGTCTCCGAGCCTTGACTCTGCGCGCAGCTCGCACACAATCAACTGTTCATGTTGGCAGATTCTCCATTCTATCGACCTTTGCCGCTCTGCCGCGCAACAGTCTAGCCCCGTTCGTGGTCACTCGTCCAATGGGCGTCTCGGCCGGTAACGACATTTCAAACGGGCAGCAACACGTCGGTTTTCTGCGAATATAAGGTGGATCAAACGTGCTGAACACCACACACCTGGACCTCACGACACTGGCAACACTCTGTGCCGGATCGTCGGAAGAGTTCCAGCTCGAAGTGGCGAGGGCGCCGATCTCCGGAGACCTGATCTTCTTCGGACCGTCTTCGAGCATTTCATGGAACGACTTTGCCACCGGCCGATTCATCGTCTACGAACACACGGTACGATGAGGCGCTGCCAATCGGCGTAATTGGCAAACATCAGTCACGATCGATGGATTCGGCCAACGACTCGCTGGTTGTCTGGATCCGACCGGCTAGCGAAGTGGGCAAGATCCGGAAACTGCCGACACTCGGTCGTCTGCAAGTCACGATCCCCATTACGGTGACGGCCGTCCAGGATCAAGCCGTCAAGGTGGGTGGACGTTCGAGAGAAGCAGACGCAATTGGAGATTCGCACAATACTTCAGATTGAGCAGTTCCCCCGACAACTGTCGATCACTCATGGTGGACGGTCGAACGTCACGTCCGCACAGATCAAGGCACTTTTGCGCATGATGATCCGGACAAAGAAAGGGAGCAGATCACGAAAGACGGCTGGTCGGCGTCGCAGCTCGGCGTCGACGTGACGCCCGGCGCGAGAGGCGTATCCTTTTCCACGACTTTGCCCGGGTCGGCGATCAACCTCGGCCCACCGTCGTCTTCGCAGTCCGCTGCTTCAGGAGGAGGACTGCGCTTTTCGCAGGCGGACGTCAACAAGGTGAGAGGGGGGAGCTCTATGGAATCGGAGCGATGAGCGCAGGGTCTCGTGACACTACAACACGGCGGCGACGATACTCTGTCGAGGGGAGCCGAAGATGTCGACTTGATTCCGGTCAAGTTGGAAGGCGGCCACACGCGAGCGCTCATCATCAAGGTTGTTACAATTGAGATATGGGTGGGAGGAGATATTGCGATAGGCAGGGTGTGCTGCCAGATTTTCTCGTCGCTTTATTTTGTAGACGAGTCGGCGGAGAGAATTGTTAGACAGAGAAAAACGGGGACAGAGAGAAGGAGCCACGTCGTGTCAGCGTTCAGTAGGCTGTGAATCATTTTTGAGGAAGAGGATGCATGTCACGTACACGAAGAGGAATCTTACAGGTCAACAGTCTCGACATCCGAGTGGTGAACCACACACAGATCACCTACCCACAGGGAAGGACCTACGTCGTCTTGACCAAGTTAGTCGCCACTATTCATTGTCGCAAAAATCCGTCTTCCCATATTCACAGCTCACATCTCGGTACGACGTCCTCGGCTCGAGTGCCCAGCTCGAAGCTGATCTACACGATTCTGACCGGACCCGAGAATGGTTGGCCGGGAAATGACGATCCCAGCTGAGTCGCCGTCACTTTTCAGGAACCTTCTATTGGGTGGCCGGCGAACAGGAAACTCGATCCTTCACGCAGGACGACGTCAACGAGCAGCGCGTTCTGTACGCCCAGCTCAACATGATGGCCTATCAGGTGAATTGAGGGGGGTTTTGCGTGCGTGGATAAAGATGCCACCACCAAGGACACCTTCGAATGGCTGCTATCCGAGGGTGGCGAACGCAACGTCACCAGACGCAAGTCCCTGCTGATCGTCACGACAAACGTCCACACAAAGTGGGTGGTGGCATAGTCGTTCCGCGGGATTGTGTGCACCTACTAAAATTCCAGGGAACTCGTCGCACAGGCCGGACTTCGGACACCCCTGACAGCCGACTACCTCAATGCCAGCATGCTCGAGGTGTGGAAATGGAAAGGTTTAGCGAAGACCCCCTTGTTAGGGATCTGCGCCTCGGTTCGTCGTCGCAGCGGCCCCACGCTTCGGTCGGGTTTTGTTGGCAGACGAACCTGAGCCCGTGAATGGGTCGTCGGTCTTCTTCTTCACGTTCGCCGACGTGCTCGCCGGGCGCGTGGTCTATGCGGTGAGAGAGGCGATCGTGGAGAGGGAAGAAGGCACGACGACGGCGACGTAAATGCAGGGAAATCCCGACGTCGGCGACGAGCAACGCGATAAGATCGAGCTGGAGGTGCGAGCGGATGGACTGCAGCCCGCGCGGATTGCGCTTCCCGTCAAAGTGGAGCCGTCTATGGACATGTGCGGCACTGCTCCTCCATGACTGCAGTCAGACGACCTACCACATTCAGATTCGGCGCCGTGCTGGTCTCGTCGGGAGGCGGCGGCGGGGAAGGCGACGCCGGCGCGTCCGCAGGCTCCGGAGTGACGATTGTCAATCTATTTACGCCAAGCGGTGAGGATGCGTCCGTTCCGGCGATGACTCCGATCGACAATCACGTAACCTCCTCCCGCCGCTGCGGTTCTCACGAGGAGGACGGTCGTTGCAGGCACCGATACTGTTGCTTCTTCTCAGCGTGCTAGTCGCCCTCGCCGTGCTGTTGTGCAAGCGAAACGCGGCGAGGCGGAAGAGGCGACGACAGGCGGTAATACTGCCGTTGCTGCGAATGCTAGCCAATCGACCGTTGATAACTCTCAGAGAGTGCGCGACCCGAATCCAGACGGATACGGCATTGGGGCGTTGCTGAGAAGAGCAACCCTGCTTCTGCCTCAGATGAACGTCAAGACGCCTGAAGAAGAGGCCGCCGAGGTGGAGGGCGACGCGGAACATGAGCCCGGTCCAGAGGAGCCGCTCCTCATGAAGGAGAACGAGTCGAGCGCCAATCTGATCGGCGCCACGGTCTTTGCGCCGGTGCCCGGGCCGAGACCGTTGCCGCCACTGCCACCAGAAGATGGGGACGAGGAGGAGGAAGAGGAGGAGAGGGAAGAGGAAAAACCGCTCCCAGTGGCACCACGACCGATGAGGACGAAGAAGAAGTCCTCGTCATCGTCGTCAACGTGCTCGTCGAACTGTTCCACATTCAAGGGTGCTCCGCCCCAGCCGCCGGTCAGGCGGGGTCGAGAGGAGAGTCTTCTTCCCAAGAGAGCGGCGATTCCACCGCCACCGCTTCATCATAATGAGAGTACGAGAGGGAGTGTTACGGGGCCGAGACAGTCCGCGGTTGTGGGCAATTTTGCGCCGCCGCCGCCACCGCCCCCGCCACGCCATCATTATGATGTGAAGCCGAGCGGTCGCTCTCAGCCAAGAATGTCGACCGCGAGTAGCAGTGCCGCAAGACCGAGCAACCCGTACTTTGCGCCCATCGGTGAGTTGCGGGAAGGCGCACATGAGATAACCGATCGTTTCGTAGCCGCCATCTCGCTCGGCTCACTACCACGCTACGACGAGGAAGAGGAATTTGAAGAGCGTCCGCTTCCGCAGCTCGTCAGCGGATTCACATCACCACCACCACCGCCACCCGCACACCGATCTCCGCCCCTGAAGGCGCACCACCTGCATCCTCCACAGAACCTTGGCGGCGGCCTTCGGACGTTCGGTCAACACCATCCACAGCAGGTGCATCCGGTCGCGGCACGGATCTCGGCCGCCGGTAACACTCGGGTGTGCCATCAACGTCATGGGCGCGGGTCAATCATAGATGAACGCCGCGAACTGGAACGACGTGGACGACGAATCGCGGGCGTGGGCGGCGACTCGTCCGGTGTGGACGAGGACGGCACGCTGACCGGGAGGAGACGACTGCCAACGGCGACCAAGAGCAGTCCCGAGGAGAGAAGCCCGCAGGTGTCGCCGACGCAACGCCGGATTCAAGTGATTGGGAGGAGGTTTCTGACGTAGGCGGAATTCAGGCCCGCGTATCGGTGACGCCACGCCGCGCGACGGCCGGCAGTGGAGCGGAGTCGCCCGCGCCACCGAACGTGCTCTCGTCGGTGGACAGCCAGTGCTGGGTCTAGGGAAGAAACGGCTTAGGAAACGACGACGACGGGTCCCCGAAACATTCGCGAACAGAAAACGCACGAAATTCGATGAGCGAGAGAGACACTGAAACGCTTTCTATCGTCCCGACGTTCACTTGCCATGAAGGAGACACGTTTGCTTGTACATACACGGTCGCATATGACGCTTTCGCCGCCAATAAGATAAAGAGGCACGGAACCGATCGAAACACGCGCATGGGGGAACGACCCCGAGCAAGTGACGTTCCGTGGTGACATTCTGCGAATTGCACTCGACGAGCGTGAAACGCTTTCGGCGCAACTGCCGCGCAACTCGCACTCAAAACCACCTCTCGTCGCCCCTCTGTTCCGACCGATTCGTAGCGTAGTGTCCGCGCATAAATCCCCGTTTCAGATGACGGCCAAAGATGAGGAGGAGGACGGCGGACTAGTGTCGCTGATCGACGTCTGCGTCGATGTCACGAACCTAAAGTTGTCGCCGGCCGAGGGTGTCGAACGAATCTCCAAGCTCATCGTATTAGCACTCGTTGTAGTGGAAAACATGCGCTTTAGGACGAAGATGAGTCGCGTCGGGTGGCGCTCTTCGACGCGCTCGTTCTGGTCGAGACGGGTTTCGTGCCGGCGCAACCGACGACGGGTGCGGACGCCAAAAAACTAGACAAGTCACCCGAACCGGTCTCGAAGTTGGTGGGAGTGGCAGCGGCGGCGGCGGCCAAACCAAAACAGGATGGTGCTTTAGCCGCATTTTGCAAGTGCAACAATTGTAAAAACAGATCCCCCCGATCCGATCGAACAGAAGCGCGCCGCCTTCCTGCAGTTGCTCGAATTGATTCGCGGAAAGGTGTTTCATTGTAATGTCGCTAAATGCTAACAAATATGATCAGCTTCTCCCCGACGACGTGCTCGTCTTCGACTTGGACTCCATCGGCACAGATGCGCTGAGGAGGGACGTCGTCAGAGCCAAAACCAAAATCTAGTAACGTCTTGTTGGCCTATAACATTCCAGCGCTTGTTTAGCTACAAACAGAACAAGTTCAACCTGCTGCGTGAGGAAAACGAAGGCTTCTCGAAGTTGATCGAGGCGAGCGACTGCTTAACGACCTATTTTTACAAATCAAGTGCAGGAACTGTTCGACGACGCGCTCTGCAGCGGCGGCAGCGCCAGTCGACTGGCGCCTGAGGAGCGGTCGGACATGGTTCTGCAGCGGATGCTTTGCCTCATTGGTATTCTGTTTTCACTGCTTTTGGTCACGAAAGCAGTACAGGCCAGTTCAACCTCGACCCGAATCGAGTCGTGGACCTGGTACTAGAGAGCTTCGAGGTGGCGATCGGACCCGAACGACGGTATCCCCTTTTTGTGCATACGCGACACAACAGAGAAATAGCGAGTTCTTCGTGGCGCTCGTCCGTAAGCTAAATCCGGCGCCCACGGATCTATGCCAGTTGCTGGGATTCCGCTTCAGCTTCCATCACGCAAGATTTCGTTATGGCTTACGAAAAATAAGCGATTCTTTAGAAAGACGGCGAAACTCCGGTCGAGCTGTATAAGGTGGCAGCTGCACTCGTGCAAGCCGGTCTGGTGCCGTTTCCCGATATCGTAGCCTATGTGACGACTCTTTATGTTGCACTGCAATCCACATCTATGGCGATTCAGATGACGCCTCGGAACGCGGACATTGTGGCGGCACACAAGGAGTGCGTCCGGTCTTTTACGGAGCGGGCCAGAAAAGCGGAGACCATCTCGACAACCGCAGTTGTGGAACTTTCATCGTCGTCGTCGAGTTCTGCGCAGAATGGCACGGTGTCCGGCAGCGGAGGTAACCCTACAATGTCCAGGTTGTTCAAACTGGAAGATAGACTCGCTCTCGGTCTCGTCCGTGGGCGTCTCCTTCGATCAGGTTTACGCCGTGCAAGCCGCAGAGGACGCTCGAGTCGCGGACGTTTGGTTGGAGGAGAGGGCGCTCGCCAAACACCAACGCCTCGGTTTCTGCACCGCCCTGCTGGAGACGCAAGACCCGAAGTGTTGGCGCTCGGCGCTGACGCTCATGAACATGATGCCCGAACATTTCGTGCAGCACGTCAGCAGGAAAGCCTGCGAGAGCATTGCTAAGGCGATCGAGAGCGCGGTCGGCGACTTTTACGCAAGGTAGCGGCACGTTCTAGAAGCAGGAATCAAAACGAGCAAAATGCATTCAGCATCTGCCCACAGCACGCTCTCCACGAACCGACGCAACAGGAGAAGCAGGACGCGTCGCCGCTCGGAGCGGACGTAGCGGATTGGAACGAGTTCTTCCAGGTCGTGGTGTCCGCCGTGATGCAGCACCTGGGGCCGATGCTCGGTTACAGGTTTGGCATCTTGAGGGGTACGAAAAGGACACTGAAATTCAGTGCGCGAACCCTGTTCATCATGATCAGATTGACGACGGCGTACTTTGAGGCGTCGGATGAAACGAAGACGCCGGAACGTAGGGCTTCAAGGCGATTTGTAGTGAAAATGAATGTAGGCACTCAACAAGCGATGGAACTCCTGGACGAGGCGCTTCTGCCTGCACTGACGTTGGCTGGTACGTTTGAGGCTCGCTGAATTGTGAAAACCGGAGAGGTTGCAGATCCACAAAACACGGAATTGGCGGACGAGATGTGGAAACTCGTGGAGCGCTTCCCCTACACGACTAGGTCTGGGATGATTGACTTTTGCTTGCAAATATTAACTAGGTATCGCCTCTACGGACGATGGAAGACCGCTCACACGACCCGACACTGGCCGTTGAACTTGCAGCGTTCCAAAGTAGTGGGACGTGTGCGCTACACGATGAAGTCGGCCATCATCTTGATGTGATGAAATGAAAGAAGGGATTTAGACGCCTCTCCAAGGAGACGGTCAAGCTGATGGGCAAGCAGCTCGGACTGCAGGCCTTCTCGCATCCGGCCACCGTCTTCAACACCCTTCTCAGCCAAGTAACCGTTTTGACGTTCGACGAAAGAGCGAGCGCAAAACAGGTACAAACCTTCGATAACCTGATCGCGCCGGTCGTCGACTCCCTTCGATTTCTGTCGCCGCTCGCACTCGACCATCTGTCGTACTCGATTATCGAGCAGCTGGCCTGCTCTGACAAGGACGCACTTCGGGCGTCGGACGGATCGCTCTCCTCCTGGCTTCAGAGCATGGCCAACCTGGTGGGGGAGGATGCTCCGAAATGGAAGGAGGAGAGTTGTGCTCTCACAGGTGGGCCAGATCTACCGACGCTACACGCTCGAGTTGACCGGATTGCTGCAGTACATTTGCAACCAGCTGAAGAGTGGACGCAGGTGATTGGAGTGTTTGCTCATCATGCAAGGGCATGCGATCGATTCGAATACATTCCAGCTTCGACCTGGTGGTGTTGCGTTCGCTCGTCCAGCAGATGTCCGGCATCGAGTCGACCACCGGACTGGCGACAGACCAACTGGAGGCATTGTCCGGCGGCGAGACGCTCAAGCTCGAAGCGGGCTCGTTCGCGCTCCAGAAGACGAGGAAGTCGACGCAGACACGACTTAGGGACGCGCTCCTGAAGTGGATCTTCTTCTTGTGGTTGTGAAGAGGGAAACCGGCGACTCACAGGGACGATCTCATCGTCGGCTTGTGCATCCTGATCGGCCAGCAGCGCCAGGCCATCGTGCATGTGGACGCGCGCGAACTGCCGCTCAAGCTGACCGGTCAACTGCTGGATCAGTGCCAGGACACGCTCTGGCAGTTTGGCACCTTTGTGCAGACGCATGTCAAGACCAGCCACTACGCCCGGATCATGCCACCAGCGCCGAACCTGATCAGGTTGAGGGGTTAGAGATTGGATGAGACGAGACGAAATCTGCAGAGACTACTACGTGCCTTTTGAACTGGCCATGCAGTTGACGCGGACGATCTACTGGAGTCGAATCTTCGAACTATACGACTGGTAGGAATTGTGCGACTGGACGGATGGAAGGAAGACGATTGAAGTGCACGCAAAGCGACGCGCAAGGAACGAGATACGGCGACCGAACAACACCAGAACGGATCGTCGACTGCCGCGGCACGGGAGGAGAAGAAGCTCTCGGAAAAGGTGCTTGAAGAGGAACAGGGTGTGGTGGTGGTGGTGAACGGAGTCGACGCCAAGGACAAGCCGAAATTGAACCAGAACGGATCGACGACGACAGTGGCGACGGCGGTGTCGCAACGACCGACCACCAACTCCGACGATAACAACGACGACGAATATAAGCGGAGGGAGGAGGAGAAGACGGCCGCGTTCAAGGTACTTTTTCGCTGCTCATCTTCACCGTGTGTGACTACGAAAACAAGCGCGTCCGTATTCCAGACAGCCTTCCGGACGGTGGTCGACGAGCTTGTCGCCGAACTCGAGCCCCTGCTCAAGGAAGACGGCGCCAAGGATCTGACCGTCAAGTATAGGATATGCATATGGTTGAGGATTATGGGGGAATCCTTCCAGAGTGATGGTCGTCTTCTGGCTTCTTCGTCTGCACGACATTCGCGTTCCGCGAGCGTCCTATGAGCGCGAGATGCAAAAGTGTCGACGTGCCGTGAGCGACGCGATTCGGGTGAGCAATTATTTTCGCTGTGCTCGTTTTTCTGTGCAAACGCAACGACGCGATTGCAGCAGGCGCGCGACGGACGCCGCACCAAGGAAGAGGACAAGGCGCGGGAGCTGGAGAAGCGACTGACCGACGATCTGCGCAGACAGACGCATCACGTCGCCCGTGTTCGCGCCACACTCCTCGACCTGCGCGATGAGCTCTTCGCCGAGCCTCTCGTCCAGACGTCGCCGTTCATCCAGCGCTGCGTGCTTCCCCGCGCCGCGCTCACCGAACTCGACGCCATGTTCTCGGCCGGCTTCTGCGACGCGCTGCACGACATCGGCGCCAAACACTTCCAGACGCTCGTCACGGTCGACAAACTGCTCATGAACCCGGCCGTGGCGCTGTGCGGACTGACCGAGAACGAGTCCGCGGGAGTGGGCACCTTCCTGGCGGCGACGCTCGAGACGGCACTCCGGCGATGCGATGAGACCATCTTCAAGGAGGTGGCAATTGAACTCTTGAGTAGGGGAGAATGAAAACGCTAGGAGTGCGAGAACCGACCCGACATGATGGCCGGCAGTAAGCCGATCACGCTCGCCATGTACCGGAAGCTGAACGGCAAGTGGCAAGCCAGGTTCAGGAAGGTAGACGGAGGAGGAATACGTAATCGTGTAATGGGAGAGGAGAAATGATCAGGCGACGACGCAAGTGTTCGGTGACATGGACGCGAACGCGTCGACGACGACGACGAAGCCACCGCAGTATGTGCTCGCCCGGAACATGCTGATCGTGCTTACCAAGACGGTAAACGTCTTTCCGGTGCAGCGTTCGCATGTGGAGCCCGTCGAGAAGCTCATCGCCAAGGTATGGAACGAACGATGTTTTATCGAAGCGACTTGCTTTGAATAGGTGCGAGACACCGAGAAGGGCCATCGCGACGACTTGTCCCTGAAGGCGGCCTCGCTGGCCGGTCTGCTCAAGCTACGCAAGTGCAAGATCTACGAAGACGTCTTCTTTGTGGTACGGCTTTTGACGATTTCCAGAGTACGCGGATGAATGACGAGTGAATTCAGCCGACACCCGCCGCGACGGCCAACAAGCCACCAAAGAAGAGACCCACCACGACGACGGAGGATAAGACGGCGACAGTCCCCGTGAAAAAGGTGCACTTTCGATCATCATGATACATGCGGAAGAGAGCTGAGCACTTATTTACTGGTGGATTTGGGCATTTACGATGCGAAAATCATTCGATTTCTTTTGAACTTGGCGGGCGCCTTTCACAGAGTAGAACGCATGCGTCTCCAAAATTCGCGTAGTCGCGTAGATTCTCCACGATGCTGGGATGTGTATCGGTCAAGCTTGAGAGCGGTCGGACGATTCTTTGCAGGACAGACGCATCGAACCCATAAAATAAGCAAGCTCCGGTGTGAGGATTGTGAAGGCTGTTGTCGGGTTTTGCACTGCACTACGGCGTTACGCTCCCTTCTCGCCTGCGGCCAGTACTGGTGCAGAACGCTCAATAAGATGTGGGAATTCAGCAAGCGATTGCGTCGGCGCCGTCGACCTCTGTCAACAAGTCGAAGCCCGCGAAGACGCCGACGGCCGCGGACAAGGTTGTTGTCGTCGTCGAATTGGTCGAATGAATCAACTCCGTTCAGCAGCAACAGCAGCAGCCCGTTGTGACAGCGCCGACGAAGGACGATCGGGTGAAGAAGGTCAAGGAGAATGCACAGGTTTCTTCCCAGCACATTGATATTCTCAATGTGTGATCCGTTGAAGAAGACGGCGAGCGTGACGGAGAAGAACGGCGAGAAGCCCGAATCGACCGGCACCGCGACAGCCAACAAGGACGGTAAAGTGGCGACAGCGACCACGAACAGCAGCAGCGGAGGCGGTGGCAGCAGCAGAGCTTCGGCCGCTGTGACCGGCCATAAACGTCGAACAACGGTCGACAGCTCGCCTTCGGGCTCAACGCCCTCGACGTCGGCGAAGAAACGCGCGGCGACCGGGAAGGAGGACGCGAAGACGGGCAATAATGGCAAATCCGAGTCAACGGGCGGAGCCGGCGGCGGCGGCAGCAGCGGTGGAACAAGTGAGCCGCCCTCGAAGCGACGCGTCACATCCGCCACGACGAGCGAGCGGGATAAGGAGAAGCCGAGTAAGGACAGAGGAGGGACAGACGAGAAGGAACACCACTACCACCACCACAGAAGGTAGACGATCTCGGAGCTCGAAGAAGAAGAAGAAGAGAAGGAGGAGGAGGTGAAGCATGAAGACGAGTCGTCGTTGTCGTCGTCGTCGTCGTTGTTCGTAAACACTCGAGTGCAGACGTTTTTGTCCCTCGGGAGGGGGGACGGCCGAGAGTGGAAACGAGAGAGACTTGACAGCAGAGCGCGGGAAGGAGTCCAAAGGTCCCCATCCATCCTTGTCGAGACACAGAGGACGACGGGGGAAGACTTCCGGCCGGCCCGCAGAGGCGTTTCTCCCTTCCTTGGGACGACCTTCGTCGACAAGTAACCCCGCTCCATATGTTTTCTCGTATCTAGTCTCTGCTGCTGCTGCTGCTGTATTATGTGATGTAGTGTGCTCGCTGCCCGTCTGTGATCGATTATGCAAATGGAATGATGCCACCAAGAGGAGGGCGAGCTGAAGCCGCCGCCGTCGCACTTTCAGGGGCGATGCCGAGCGAGAGAGACAGCCGTCTGCTGCTCGCCGGAGCGGAACGCTTTCTTCTTCGCCGTCTTCTTCTGCTAGTCCTTCTCAGTTGGTGGGAGGGGGCGCGTCTTCGTTCTGGGCCCAAGAGGAAGTGGCGGGGGTCCGGCGCCGACCGAAACTTTGAAGGCGCATCTCCGAGATGGCGGCGGCGGCGCGGTACTGGGCAAATCGAATCGCGTGCGGCGCTCGCCCCGAGTCGCAATCCCGTCGCTCCTGATTTGGGTGCAAGTCGGGCACTTCTTCCCGTCGCTGCCGCGCCAGACCGACCGCCGCCGCCGCCGCCGCCGCCGCCGTCGCGCCAGACCGACACAGTTGGCTGATTGAGGGGCGGGCGACGCCCACTTTATAGGGGCGAGAGAGAGCGGCGCACGCGCGCGCGGCAGAGAGACCCCAATCACGGCAGGCTGAATTGGAAAGGGCAGTGCGCGGCAGCGAGTTGTGTGTGTGTGTGTACGGGAGAACGAGTGAAGGGCGAGGAGGGGGGAGGGAACTGAAATTGGGTACGTGGCTTGGAAGTGGGCGGGCGGCTGGCGCGTGGACCCGCCACGTGCGCGCGCGCGCGCGCGAGCTCCTAGACCCAGATGGCCGCCGCGCTCATGTCAGTCGTAATTGAAAATCAGTGAGAGGGCGAGGCGAGGGGGCGGAGGCGGAGATGCAATTTGGACGAGATTCACTTTGAAACGTGCGTCAATCATCCGACAACTGGAATGTAGAATGACCGTCTCTGTCCGTCGGCATGCTTCCGTGTCTCGACACTCGTCAGACACCTTCGATGTACGGTTTTAGCCGCGTTCTATTAGATCCCCGCGCCGCGAGCCGCCGCTTCCAGCTATGCTGTTTCTCTGGAGAGTACGAGCTCGTTTACAAGGAAGTACGAGCTCTTCGAGTGATGTTCTGTCGTAACCATTCGACCCCTTGGGTTCCGGGGCGTTGCATCGCCGATTGGCGGCGGCGTCGTCGTCTCCGCCGCCGCCGCCGCGCCTTTTCCTCTCGCCGTCGTCGTTGTCGTCTTCTTCTTCCGGCTCTCCGAGACACATCCAGACACCCAGCCACCACCCATTCGGCCGCTCGCTCGCCCAGACGACTGCTTCGTTCTAGGACAGCAGCGACCTCTTTTAGCGGCTCCCTCCTTCGTCCTTCTCTCCCACACGCACGCACACGCGCACACACCCGCCAAAGTAACCGAATTATGCGGCCCACTCTAGAGAGGGTCGGCTCTCTTCTGGCCGCCGTAGAAGCACTCTCTCCTCGGCATCCCGTCTTGCGACTGACGCCACCCCTTCTCTTCCTCCTCCTCCTCCTCCTTCTCGACGACCGACTCATTTGAGCCCGCCGTCCTCCTCCCTAAATATCGCATGCATTGTTGTGCCACCGCTCTTCTGCAGCCGCACGCACGCCCATTTGGCGAGCGAGGAGGAGGAGGAAGAGAAGGAGACAATCCTGGAACGGGGGCGGTGGTGGTCGTCCACTACGCTGCCGTCTTTCTCCTGTCCCCTTCCGGTGAGCCTGGTCGAAGGAGGGGGTGGGGGGAGCCAAAGAATGGTTAGCTTCCTCTGCAAGCCAGCAACGGCGGCAGTCAAGAGGAGACAAGGAAGGAAGGCGCGGGGGGTGCAGGAAGTGCAAAGGTGGTGCTGCTGTCGCTTCTGACTGCAGCAAGTGCTTTGCTGCTGCTGCTGCTGCCAAGAGTCTATGCCCAGAAGACAGTCCGCGCTCGGCTACCTTCTTGGCCGAATTGTTTGCGGCTCGCGCGACCGGAAGCCGTCGCCGCTCCTCGAAGCTTTGACCAGAGATCGGCAGCGTTCATGTTGCACCCCACTATTAGTTTCGCCTCGCCTTCACCTACCATCATGTCGTCGAGCATCGGAAAGAAGTGGGTGTGCGCGCGTGCGTGTATGTGTAAAAAGTCTACCACCCGCCCGTGCCACGTCTCAATGCCCATCCTTCTTGCCGTGACGGAGGTGTCGAGTTACGTATTGTTGTTAGCCTGGTGCCCGTCCGTCCGTCCGTCCGTCCGCCACCGTCCCTCTTGTCACACCTTGACTGCTGCGGCTCTGCTCTAGTTGTCTCCTGTCGATATGGCTGTCGTCGGTCTGTCGGCAGCACACAGACGTCCGTCCCCTCCCGTCTCACTTGCCCCTCCGTGGCGTCGTGCTCGGGCAGCTGCTGCTTCTCGCCCACCCGCCCGCCCGCTCTCTCTCCCTCTCTCACTCGCTCTCCCTTCCTTTCGGCCGCTTTGCTTGCTGCTGCTGCTGCTGCCTCCGTGACGGGCCCTGTTGTTATGCCTTCCTTCTCTCTCGCTTGCTCTCTCTCCCCCCGCCAGTCTCCCTTATGGATCGACGCGTCAGACGCTTCTGGCTGCTGTGCCACTCCGCGTGCCAGTCCTTCTCCTCCTCTTCCGAGGCGATGCGCATCACTTTGGGAGAGAGCGAGGGAGAGGAACAATGGGGGAAATGGGTGAGGGGAGGGGGGACTAGGGTGGGGGAGGGGTTGGTGTTGCTGCCGCCGCCGCCGCCGCCGCCGCAGCCCATTCCCCCGAGACTTGCGTGCTTCAGAGGCGGCGGCGGCGGTGGATGCGGCAGCGGCGGCGGCTGCAGCAGCAGCTGGTTTCCTTTTCCAAATTGGGCCCGAACCGCACCTGCTTTGGGGACAGCGAGCGAAAGAGAGACGAGTTTCTCCTCTCGGAGCGATCAGGCAAGCAAGCAAGGCGGCGCCTAGAGAGGGAGGGAGGAGCTCCATTGCACGTGAGCCGACACTCCTCCCGCCATTGCCGTCGCCGCCACCACCCGGGGGTATTTTGGGTCACCTGGGGCCGAGCCCTCCAGAGTGACAGGCGCGCTGCGCCGCCGCCGCCGCCGCCACGCACGTCGACCGGGAGCAGCAGAGACGAGACATTCCATTGTGCTCGTGTCGTCGTCGCCGTCGTCGTCGTGTCCGCCCCCGGATAGATTTGGGGGTGTACGTGTGTGTACGTGTGTACGGCGACAGGCTCGGTGAATGCTAGGCGACGGGTGCGCCGTCGCCGCCGAGTGGCTTCAATGCGGTGGCTGTGCCACCAGGGCTGGATAGACGCAATGGCGGCGGCGGTGCAGTACGGGGGCATATGTGCAGGCATTCGTCTTCTTCCGCATTCCACTCGGCGCCTCCCCCGGAGCGGTCAATCTGCCCGATAGACATGACCAGAAGCCGCCGCCGCCGCCGCCGTCGCCGCTGCAAAGGACATGCGAGCCAAGCGCGAAGGCTTGGGGGCAGCGGCGACAGCCTGCCTGCCAACATTGCCCCCCCCCCCTCTCCCCTCCATTTACGCCGCCGCCGCCTCTCGCGTCACCCTCCAATTGTGCGATGTCGTGCATGCCACCGTCCTCTGCCTTACCATGCGCGATGATGAACTTACGCACTGCTCTCACTGTGCCCGGGGGCAGCGGCGTCCCCTAGCCCAAGCCGAGCCCTTGTCGGGCGCGATCGCTGGTCCGAATTGCAAACGAGGAGGTCTCGAATCTCTCCTGCTGTTTGGCTAGGCACCACCGCAACACGTGGACAATGACGTTTCGAAGAGCTCGAAGACTATTCTGGTAGCGCCGCCGCGCAGCTGAGAGCGCGTTTTGAAAATTCCCAGAAGCTCTGCCTCGTTCTCGACTTTTCAGCTGCTCCTATCATTCGAACCAATCCCCCACCTCTCACCCCTCCCCCCTCACACTTTGAGCGGCCCGCAACCTTTGAATGCACTAAAGAAGACAAAACATCTGCTAGGTCTTGCTTGCCCTGTCGATCTGTCAGCCCGCGCCGCCATCGTGTCCTAGTGTGACGGGAGAGCCGCACCCGTTGGGCGCCCATTGCATCATCATCCATCAACCCGAGTCCGTCTTTCGAACCGACGCCACCTACTCCCACCGTAGTACGGGATCGATAGTCGCTCGTTCGCTCCCTCCCGTGAGTTGTACCTGTCCGCCAGTCCGAAAGGTGAGTCAAAGCCCTGCACTCTGCCGCAAGCTGGCCCTCCCGCTTTTAAACTGGCCCATCCCCTTAACCCCTGGCACCATCGCTCTTGCGGCGGCGGCGGCGGCGAAGATCGAGCACCAACCGGAACACCTGAGAGGCTCTTGGTCCTCTGCCTCTCCTCTTGGCGCTCTCCCTCTCCCTCTCTACCCCTGTTGCGCCGCCGTCTTCTGCTGTAACAATGGCTGCCTCGTTCCGCCTTGCCCGCTCGCTCGCTCGCTCGCTTCCAGCGGCTTCCCGCTTCGGGCGCTACAGAGCAGCGGATAATCAATGATAATGGCCCTTCCCCGGAGACGCCGGCGTGAGGACCGCCTGCGGGGCAGAGAGAGAGAGGCGCAGCACTGGCGGCGCGGAGCACACAATTTGCCTCGATTTAGGGGGGAGAGGGGGCGCTGCGGGAAGAGCGGCGACGGCGCTTCCTCGACGCCAAAATAGAAGTTCTTCCCGCTTGCTTGGTGCGCTGTGCTTGCGTGGGCTCTCCCTCGAAGTGTGTCGATATTTTCGCGAACTCCATGCAGCTGCAGCGGTAGCCGCTGCACGTCGTGCTACCACCCAACAAAGGGCAGCACTTGTCAGGAGTGTACGCGTGCGAGCAGCTCCTGTGGTTCTCCTCCTCCTCATCCTCGTCCTTGCCAGAGAGGGAGGGAGAGCGAGCGAGCGAGCCTGTCATCGACGGCACACGAGCGGGCAGACGCGACAAACAAGCGGTCGGAGGAGGGAGGCTAATCCGCAGGAGCAGGAGGGAGAGGGAGGGCTTGTTGTTGTCGTTGTGGCGCCGCCGCCGTCGCCACGGCCTACTGCTGTCCGCCGGGAGGAGGGGGGAGGAAGAGGAGCACGAGAGGGAAGCGGCCAGAGGGAGGGAGAGAGAGAGAGAGACGAGATCTGTCGACAGAGCCCGCGACTTTATTCACCACTCTCCTGCTGCTGTCGCTGCTGCTGCACAGCCTGCAGACGAGAGAACGCGGCTCCACTTACTTCCGAGGCAAGACGGCGGGAAGGAGACAGAGAAAGAGAGAGTCGTCGTCACCACTGCTGCCGCCGCCGTCGGACGTCCATTCGTGTTGGCTACTGCTCCTCTCGCGCATCGCAATGAGATGATGGAGTTAGGAAATGTCGAGAGAACGAAAGACGACCACAGCTCGCTCTGCTGCGGGAACGCCGCGCCTCCTCCACGAATGTATGCGTGTGACCAGCAGTCGAGAATGAGTCGGTTGCACCATCTACATGGGGGCGGCGGTGGCGGTGGCCGCCAGGATCCAGGTTGCGCGAACGTTCTCCTCACCCCCCCCCCCTCTCGAGCGGCGCTGATTGTGTGTGTGCGCGCGTCTGCCTGCCGCCACCGCCACCGCCGTCTTGTCGAGAGTCGCTTCTTCTTCTTCGGCGGTGGCGGCGCGGAGCTAATTATTCATGGGATGGCCGTGGTGGCGCGGCTCCGCCGTGTGGCCGGCACGCGAGCGAGCGACGGCGAGGCAACACGCCGCCGTCGGGTGAGTGCGTTTCCGAGAACTCTCGGGAAACGTGGCGCTGTCCGTCCGTCCGTCCATATTGATGACCCGAGGTAGTGGTGCTGCTGCTGTTGGCGAGCGGAGAAATCCGCTTCCCAGAAGGGAGCCGAGTGGTTCTGCAACCGACCGACACCCGGGAGATCCCCCTGACCTCTCATTTTCGTGACACCCCATCATCATCGACGATGAGCGGTGCGATTTAATTGTATTCCTCCTTTCGCTGTGGTTCTCCCTACGCCCCTCCCCCTCCACAAAATTGTCATCTCTCTCTCTCTTGGAATGGCGTGTGTTTGTGCGCAAGACACGACGCGACATTTGCGCATTAGCCTCCACGCCCCGAAAATCGCCTCGCCCAGCAGGCACAACACCAAATTGCAGGTTCTGTGGTCTCAAGGACGTGTGCATACACGATAGAGGAGAGTGAAACTACGACGACAACTGCCATCAAGACCGATCGTCATCGTCGTCTCTCGTGCCCAGAACTACGACGCTAGGAAACCGAGCACTCCCGCTTGAGATGGTCGCCATGGTGGGTAGACTTTTCACTACTTTTTACCATCTCCCCTCCTCTCCCCCCCCATTCACACATGTAACCGTGCCGCAAATAGGTCTGCCGAATGTGTTGTACGCTTCAGGAGACACGAATTCGCGTGTGCGAAACGTTGAGCGAGTTGATTCAGCACCATCACCGTACCTCTCGCGCGACAGTGTCGAGCTCCATCCCCG
This sequence comes from Bunonema sp. RGD898, assembly GCA_014805405.1. Lineage (NCBI taxonomy): Eukaryota > Metazoa > Nematoda > Chromadorea > Rhabditida > Bunonematidae > Bunonema > Bunonema sp. RGD898. The sequence goes on along the minus strand of JACMII010000040.1, from coordinate 29,755 downwards.
AGTAGAGGCGTGCGCTCCATAGCACGCCTGCTCTCTGAAGACATTGTAGTGTTCCGTTTTTCGCAGCCATGCCACCCGTTCCCATGAAGCGGCGTTGCTACCATCAATGGCTTTCCGGCGCCCAGGTAGTATAGTCCTTCGGTGGTACGACAATTAGGAGTTGAGCTGACGATCGGCCCCAACAAGTCGACCATTTCCAGGAATTCATATATATGTATGTATGTGCACGCGCGCGCGCGTGCATACGTTTCTCTTTTTGCACCGTCTAATGGGCTCGCCGTGTTTGCTCAGCGGTGACCATTAATGGTCGTCGTAGTCGTCGAGTCGTCGTCGTTGCCGTCGTCGTACATGCACCACTCCTTTGAAATGAGCTGCTGCTACTGCCGCCGCTCGCTCTCCCTCTCCCCTCGCCCACTAGCCGACTTCAACTCGACGAAGTGTATGTGTTGTCTGTTCCAGTCGGTTGGAATCGATGTACACTGGCAGCCAGTTTGCTGGGGCTTCGAGGCTGCGCAGCTGGCGGGGAGAGGGCGCTGCCCTTTGATTCGGCTCGCGTCACGCGAACGTATCATGCACGATGTTGAGAAGAGGAGAGGGGAGGGAGAGGGCGCCGATGTCCGCGAGGCAACTTCACCAGGGCGACGGCGAAGGAGGCGCCGCCGCCGCCGCCATCGCCGCTATCGAGCGAGCGGAAAGAGCATGAGAGGACGATGACAACAAATCATGGCGCTTGAGAGCGCATCAAGGGTGCAGGCTCTTTCCCCCTCCCATCCATCCTCATTTATCATCAGCATTACCCCCTTCGCTGGGAATGGGAAACGGCAGTGCGCGCGCGTGCGTGACTTTGTGCGCTGTTGCATTGCATCACCACCACCACTACTCAATTCCCGTAGTTCTCGTGCAGTATAGCCCGATAATGATGCTGATGATGATGATGACGACGACGATGATGGTGGTGGCACGGGAGCGCTGCGCTCAAAACGACTGAGCCGCCCGGTTGCGTGGCAGCAGTAGCGCGCCGCCGAAGAGGCAAGACATTGTAATGAGCCCCTCACATGCCGCTTCCTGTCTATGCGCGTGTTTGTTTGTCTCGTTGTCGCCTCAGAGCAACTGTCCTTTCTCGCCGCGAGATGACATGGGCGGCAGATGCGCGCACAGGCAGACACAAGTCCCGCTATTCATTCCCGTCGTCGCCGTCGTCGTCGTCGTCGTCGTCGTCGTCGTCGTCGTCGCCACCGCCACCACCACCACTCACTCTTCACTTCTCATTCACATAGCACGTCATGTTCCTCTGCGTCCCCCGATGCTGGCTGGCTGGCTGGCTGGCTAGTTCAAGTCGTGCTCTTCGCTCCGTGTCACACGTATATGTGTGTGTGTGTGTATGCGCGCGCACCATACTTGTGACGGCTGTTCGCACACACACACACGCGCGCGCGCATCTGAAAACGGAGAACGACACGACCCGCCCTTTGGTCTCGTGCTAGCCTGTGCGCTCGCTCGCTCAAGATGCTGCTTCTTTCTCGAGTGCGCGGAGGCGTTGACGACAGCTCCGCAAAGGGGGAATGCCTAATGAGCCCGCGTGTGCGAGAGACGCCCTCTCGACTAATAGATCTCCTCTTCTCCGCCTTGCGACTGACACAAGTTTCGGGGAGATGGCGTGGGGGGCTCTCGCCGCCACCGCCGCCGCTTCGGAATCCATTTTCTCGCTCGCATCTCACACCCTCTGGCCCTTCTCCTTCTTCCTCTTCCAGCCCTCGGATCTTTTTCCGGAAGAGAACGTGTGTGTGTGCGTGCGTGGACAAACAACAAGCCCAAATCAGGGGGCAGGCGGCGTTCTGTATTTTCCCTGCGACGTCGTTCTCGCGAGGGCCACTCTAGCAAGCAGTTGCTTGTCACATCGCGTGGCGTGTGAATCGAGCGAGTCGCGCGCACAAGTGCTGTGTGTGCAGCCTCGGCGGACCGTCATCAATTGACAGGCGGCTCACTTCCAGCGGAATACGCACAGCCATGTCGCTCGGTCTCGGGCGGTGGTGCGAGAGCGGCGCGGCGCGTGATTGCTGCCCCACCCCCCTCTCCGGCAGCCCGTCGCGCGGCACTATTTTCCTTCGCGGCTCTTGTAGAAGAGCAGTGGCTGCTCGAGGAGTGTCGAGCCCCATATTTACGAGGGGCTACTGCAGCAGTCGCAGCAGCGGAGAGACTCACTCCGTCTGTTCCCAGAAGTTCCCTCTTGCGGCGGCGGCGGCGGCAGCAGCAGCAATGGCGTCGGGTGTGAGAGCCCATTCTGGGTGACGACTCGCGCGCGTTCTCTCTCTCTCTCTCGCTCTGTTGTGCCAAATTTGGCGGCGGTCGCTGCCCCGACTGCACCGCCACGCACACACACACGCACACACGGACAGACAGACAGGCACAATTTGTGAGTGTGCGGTCGTGGCGTAGTGCTGACGACTTCCGCCGCGTGCGCAGTCCTCGGGGCGGGGGCCAGAGCCACTCTTCGGCGGCGACGCTCGTCATCGTCGTCGTCGTCGTCGTCGTCGTCGTCGTCGTCGTCGTCGTCGTCGTCGTCGCCTTCTGCGGCCGTCGCACACGCACGCGCGCGATTCTTCCCGCAGGGGACGACGGCAGCAGCAGCAGCAGTAGCCGTGGTCATACTAGAGATCGTCGTGGGAACTCGAGCGCTGAGCACGCAGCATCTGTGCTCGGCGTCGAGATACGCTACTCTCGTTGCCTGCGAAACACGCATGAGCCCCATTCTCCGAGCACGAGCGGCTTTCTCCCGCCTACCCTCCCCCCCATCATCAGCTCGGCAGGCGTGTCTCTGTTGGCGTGTGAGATTCTCGCACAAGTTGGCTTTCGGCGAATCGGTGCGTCACACAGACGCTGCTTCTTTCTTTTTATCTCTCTCTCTCTCACTCTGTGTGAAACAGCCTCCCCCGCGGTGTGCCGGAAGCCTTCACCGCCTCGCTCATCCGCTTTTAGGCTCGCTGCTGCTAATTGGCGTGTGCATTCTGGGCCAGAACCCCCTCTGAACACTGAGCCCTAGCGATCTTTGCCGTTGCTTTGAAGATGAACGAATGTGTGTTCTAACAGGCGCCGCGCCATCATGTCCGTCGCGACCACGTCGACGTCGACGCTGCCGCCGCCGCCGGTCGGAAATGGGAGACGACCGCCGTCCACGAGCAACAGCAGTGCTAACGGGTCGATTGTCGATTATCTGGGTCAGCGCTGGGTCAACCACTCCTCGGCGAACGCCTCCACAGAAAAGGAGGGGGGAATCTTGCTGCGACTGCCAGGACTACAGGTACATCAACATCGTTGTATTGGTGATCGTAGCAGTGAAACGTGGCGCTTAGAATAACGTGGCGATGAGCATGGACGAGTGCGTCAAGTCGCTGCTTGCCGCCGGCAAGGACCCGTTCCCAGGGCCGGGTAGCAATTGTCGTTGATCCGCGGAGTACACCCGCCCCTAATGCAGAAATGGGTCTGTACTGCAACGCGACCTGGGACTCGATCCTGTGCTGGCCCGCGACGCCCGCAAACTCGACCGTGCACATGCCTTGTCCGCCGCTCAAGGGCCTCGATCCGACGCGTAAGTCCAGGGCGGCGACAGCAGAGAAAGTGCCTTCTCACACACTAGCATTAGCGGGAGTACGGCAGACGAGAATGCGTGCGTGCGCGCTTCAGTCGACAACAACGACAACCGCATTTTACGAATAACGCGTGCACTAGCCCTCGTCTTTTTCGCGCGCCGCATTCCTTTCGGTTTGGCATCACAAAGGCACACGACTTCTGCCTTCTTCTCCTCCTCCTTCTCCTTCTCCTCCTCTCTCTGGCTCGCAGCAGCAGCAGCAGCATCGGCAGCATGACGCTGAACGTGTGTAGAGTTCGCGGCGAAAGCGTGCGACGCCGACGGGTCGTGGTCGAACGAGGGGAACCCGAACCCGAACGCGGAGCGCTCGCCCAACGGCTACGTCAACTACTCGGTGTGCGTGCTGCCCGCCCTCAAGGGACTGCTCAACAAGGAAGTGAACGAGGCACGCGGAGAAGACCCTTCGTTTCCTGACAACAACAGCAACAACAGAGCGCACAGAGATGCAACCAGAGAAACAGACGGCTCGTGTGTTGTCACCGTCCTCACTGCATGCATGCGCATGTCTCTCTTTCTGTCTGTGTGTGTGTGTGCGTAGTTGATGTCTCGCATGCGGCTTGTGAACGAGAGGTTGCATGCAGTGCTGCTCACGTCTTTCCCTCCTCTTCGCTTTCCTATCTTCCGTTCTAGACAGGAACGGTTTGCACCTCCGCGCTAACACAACTCTTTACTCACTTTGCGCGCTGCCATTACTGCCGCCACCGCTGCCGCACAATGCTTTCGGGTTGGGGGAAAGGAAGTGAGTGATGTACATATATGTGCGTAAGTGCATGATATCTCTCTCGACATCGGACGCGTCCGCATCATCCACCTGCAGGCACCATCACGAAGGCGTGCCACGCGTCGGGGCGCTGGCTCGGCCGAACGCCCGACGACTGGGCCCGCGCCACGGGCTGGACGAACTTCTCGCAGTGCTACACGGACGAGGTGCGCCGCATCCTGGACAACCTCAAGAACGGATCCCTGTCGGTACGCGATGACGGATGAGTGGCGCTTGCTTCCCCCGCCCCCCGCCCCCTCTCTCTCTATATCGTCACATCCCTATCCGTTCCACGTCACCCCGCTAATAAGAACTACTAAACTGTGTCCGTACGCCTGTGGCTTTTCACCTCACCTCTGTGTGCGTGTGTGTGCGTGCGTGCAGCAGACAGGACACACGTACGTACAGGCAACACGCGATGTTCGCGCACGGAAACACGTTCCGAGACATTCAGATCGCGCAAGACGTGGCGAAGAACGCGCGCAAGCTCGAGTTCGTCGGGCTGGGACTCTCGTTGGTGTCCCTCCTGATCTCGATCTTCATCTTCTCCTACTTCAGGTCTAGTTTCGTGCTCATTCCCCCGCAGACTTTGGAGAGTTCAGGAGACTGCGCGTCTTCCGCAACATGCTGCACCTGAACCTTATGGTCGCCATCCTAATGGTACAGTCGAAATTCGAGTCTCGCACACACACACACGGCAACTAAGGTGGTCGTGCTCCGGCTGGTTCTCTACATTGACCTCATCTTCACGGACAACGTCGCTCCGCAGCAGAACATGCACAACGAGGGCTACACGATCAACACGATGGTTTGACTCCGGGGCGCTAGTCCGTTTCGATCTCAAGCGCTCTAGTCGTTCGTCTGCGAGTTCATGTACTTCATGCTGGAGTACTTCAAGACGGTCGCCTTCATGTGGATGTTCCTCGAGGGACTCTTCCTCCACAACACGCTCGTCTTCTCGTTCTTCTCGCTCGAGCCAAAGCTCCGGAACTACATGCTCGCCGGATATGGTTTGTCGCTTCGCGCGCATAGGGCGTCGACTCGAGACGTGCCCGCCGATTTTCAGGCATCCCACTACTGCACACCGGTCTCTGGCTCGGGGTCGTGGCCTGGAGAGCGGCAGGCAAAGTGGATCGTTGCTTGGGCTCCTACTACATCGATCCGGCATTCTGGATCCTCGATGGACCGCGAATGCTGGAACTCATTGTATGGGGGGCGTCATTTGAAACTATTATGATGGTATAAATCGACAGGTCAACTTCCTCTTCATCTGCAACGTGATTCGGGTGCTCTGGATGAAGGTGCGCGAGTCGCACAACAGCTCTGAGATGGACAGGATGAAGTATGTTCGCTTGAACTGCGAAATCAAGGTCGACAAAACGCAGGAAAAGCGTCAAAGCTGCGCTCATGCTCATCCCCCTGCTGGGCATCCCGGACATCATGCAGACGATTCCGCTGACGCCGACCGAGGGCAACATCATGGTTCGAAGTCGATCTATGCTGGAGTCAATCCGATTTTAGTACTTTGCCATCTGGACGTACTGCGCTAGTTTCACTTACATGTATCAGGGTCTCATGGTGACGATCATCTACTGCTTCACCAACAAAGAGGTGTCCAGCCGACATGCTCTGTCCGCAATTCGAGATTCAGGTGAATACGGTGATCAAGGCGTACTGGAGCCGCTACAAACTCCAGCACCAGAGCGGCACCGACCTAAGGAGAGGTGAGTGGGAACGTCTCTCGACGATTCAATGAGTTGCGTTGAAGGTAGCCGTGGCATCGTCGCCCACTATCAGACCAGGTCCGGGTCGAGGGTCACGCAGGTTTCGTCTGCCCATTCTTCTCGCTTTGATTTGTGAGCGTTCAGCTGGAGAAGATCGCGTTGGACGAGCGACCGACGCGAAACGGCTGCACAATTGGTGGCGGCGGCGGCGGCGGCGGCGGTGGTGGCGATGGTTCCACAGCCGGCATTAGTGTGGGAAGCGCGCTGCTCGGAAACGATCGAGACGACGATCATGGGCAGTCGAAGAAGGGAAGCACCGACTCGACCACGCGACTCATGTTCAGTCTACCGCCGGTACGCCACGCTCTTTCCTCTCGGCATTCTCCGCTAGCCGACAAGACGGTCGTTTTCGTGCAACAACGAGAGAGCGAGTTCAGAGTGAGAGGCCGGCTTGCAAAGAGTGCCTGCCACCGCACCCACGTCACACGCACACAATTCAGGGCTCCGACGAGACGGCGCCCCTGCGCGGATCAGCCGACTCGAGCGCCGTCACCGGAACGGCGATCATCTCGGAGGGCAACAACAACTTCAACGCCAACTACAACACCAACTACAACAATAACTATAACAACGACGACACCGTGGTGTGCGACGGGCACCCGAGCTAAGCGGGCGTCTGTCTTCTTCCAAGACGACGAGAGATCACTGACAGATACTACACACATGCGGGTAAATCGGCCCCGGGAACCGTGTTCCTCTCTTCTCCTTCTTCTCCCTCTTGCCCCTTCGCCCCTGCTCCTCCCCCATACGCACACCCAGTTCATCGAACAAGCCGTACACACACATGGAGATATCGAGAAACCACAGGCTCGAGAGTGGCTAAGACATAAAGTGCGCGCGGCGAATCAAGGTGACGAGAGGAACGGACGGGCAGGCGGGCTAGAAGAAGAACGAGTCGAGGAGCGCCACGGCGAGAACCACGAGCAGCGACAGCGCCACCAGAAGCCGGAGTGTGTGCGCGGCGCAGCGCCACGACGACGGCTCATCGTCTGTAGAAGGGTGATTTGTGACGGCGACGGTTTCCCGTCCGAGAACCCCACTTTTCTGCAGTGTCCAGGCCATCACGCTCGGCGGAAGCTTCTGGCGCAGCTCGACGATCTTCAGCAGGAGGGCGGGCGGCCGTTCGTGCGAATTTAACTATGCCACATCACTGTGCAAGCAAGTAGGATTCGGCTGCAACCTTGACGATTAGCACTAGATGCAGGAGAAAGGCGCTCAGGTTGAGGAGGACGATGAGTGCCGTGAAGAGAACTGCAGTTCGATGTTGTTGTTAGAACGCAAAGAGAGTGAAAGGTGCGAACCGACAGACGGGATACCGTCGGCCGTGAGCGGCAGCTCCGTGACGAGATCACGCAGGAAGACGGCCTGCAGCACGAAGTTGGCCGTCAGCATGCCGAGCGCGGCCGTCGCAGACGGAAGAAGGAAGGCGAGCGACAGGAGGAGCCTAGAGAATCAATGCGTCTACGGTCGTCAACTCGCAAAGAACACGACGATGATAGAAGCGACGGCAGGAAGAGACCGACGCTGAAGAGCAGATCCACGCGTTCCAAGTGCACGAACGTGGTCAGAATGCTCCTGTAGTGAATGCATATGTGTCATCCTGCATCGACGAAACGTGGTAGAGATCGTGCGTGCAAACTTGCGGTCAAACTAGTGTGTCATTTCTCGCTGCCCGCAGGCAGCAAGTCGAACCAATCAGCATGACGGGGAAGACATGATGCGAAGAGAGCGAAAGAGGGACGTTTCGCACCAGGTGCTCATCAGCTCGTTGGTGGTGATCGGCGTTTGCGATGTGTACTTGCCGGCCGAGAAATAGGACATGTTGTTGGAGACGTTCACGACGCGGAAGTCGTCGATCACACTCTTCTGCGACGCCTCCTTGCCCCAGCCTGTATTTGCCCTCTCCGATTCGTGATTGCCCCGAGGTCACCAAGCAGAAGAGTGGGCGGCATCTCGTAGTAGATTCGCAGCTGCACGTTGTGCATCCGTTCCACGGGAAACAGTCGGAGGGCGCAGGACTTTACGCAATGCTAAAGGAAAACCCCCAACGCAATCCTCACATGTCGGTCGTTCGGAAAATTGGTGAAGTCAAAGTTGCAGCCAACGGAGATCGAAAACGTCGGGTAGACTTCGATCTTCGCGCCCTGAGACACCGATCGTAAATCTCCAATGAGAATGTTGGCTCAAAAGGCGACCACATCGGCGCCCTGCGACTGAATCAGGACGAACGCTCGCTTCGAGATCTCAAAGTAGCTGCCGACGCCGGAAATCCTGAAGATTTTCCATATTATTTTGCACTCGGCAGAACAGACGTGTTGGCGACGCGCAGATCCGGCTGCCAGATCTCCCATTTCCGGCAGGACGTCACGCGAATGCCGTTGTACGACGTGGGATCCCAGCCCAGGAATTCGTCGAGCCACGACTAGTAGTGGGCAGGGGGGAGGTGTTCGCAGAAATTCGAGCATTACCATGTAGATGTGTCCATGCAGCGTGATGGCCTGCGCATTCTGGTCGATCGACACGTGGATGACGTGCAGATGAACCTGTCGGTCGGATTTCGACGAACCTTCGCTCGTTCGCTTACATTCACTATCACAGGCTCGGACTCGTTCTTGACCGGACGTCGAGTTCGCCTGTAGCCATCGAAGATGCGCTTATGAAGACCGGCCATCTCGTCGCTGTAGGTGCGGTTGTAAATCGCTGCACATATCGATCGAGGGTTTGTGCGGTGAGAAACCTTCCGCATCGCCGGTGCTCTCCAAATCGATGCCGGCCTCGGACTCGGATGCGGCCGCCGGTCCGGGCACTTGAGCATTCGTAGAGCCGATTACGAGAAGAAGAAGAAGAGAAATGAGGGAAAGATGAAGAAATATTGCAAGTGGTGGCGAACGCAGTGGCATCGCAGCGATGGGGAACGAACGATGACAACGATGGCGACTGACCGTGCAGACGAGGAGGTTGTTTATCGAAAACCCAATACACCTGGCGGACGATGCGCGCGCGTGTGTAAACTGCCACTGCACCAAGTTGTGTGAGGAACGCGCAGGAAGGGAAAGATAGATAGAGTCTGGAAAGGAAGAGACGACGTCGATGCGGCCGCCGACGGATTCGCGACGATGGTCTGTCTGTCTACATGCATGTGCGACTGTGCCGGAGAGCGTCTTCCACTACGGATAGATCGCCCTTTCTTTCTTTCTTCCTTCTCGAAGGGAGGGAGAGACAAGCATGACATCACAAGACAGAATTTGAAGTCGACCCGTCGAGAACAGCGAGCGACGGGCGATGTGCAGTGCATACGTACCTTCGTGCCACCCCCGGGCATTGCACTCGGTTGAACACACACACAGACACGATGACACACTCGTGAGGACTGAGACTTGATCTTCCTTGTTCGTCGCCCCTCTCCTCTCCACATCCCCATCATCATTCATTCGAGCGCTCACCGTCCCGACGACGGTGGTTCGTTTGTTCGCGTGTCAGGTGGCGCCTTTCAGCCCTCACGACTTAATCATCATCCCCTTCCTTCCCCTACCCGTCCGTCCGTCTGTCCGTCCGTGCGACCATCATCGTCGTCGTCTCTTGACGTGACGCCGCCGCCTTTCTTGCGCGTTCTGTGCGTGGTCCCCTCACTCCCTGTCTGTCGATGTTTGTTATGCTCTTTCCCTCCCCACCCGTCGCGTCCTCTTTCGGGTCCACCCCCCTCTCCTTGTGCGCCTGCGCGTGCGCGCGTGCGGTCAGTCCATCTTCCCTCTTCCTCCCCTCCCCCCTTCTCCTCCTCCTCCTCTTCCTCCCCTCTCCCCTCCTCTTCTCACTCTCCCTCTCCCCGTGGAGCGTGCGCCCGCCACAGGAGAACGAAACAATGCATGCTCACTGCCTCGGGGACAATTATGGTTGGTGCGCCACCGCGTCCTCTGGCACGTCTACTTCAGGTGGCGATGGAAGTGGTGAAAGTCAACCCAGTGAATGTTCTTCGTCGTCCTCTACCTGTCTTCTCCCCTCCCCTTCCCTTGTGCTGTACATTTCGAACTGGACGGCCTTCAGGGAAAGTTGAAAGACGAACGTGTACATATATGTAGATGGCGATGCAAACCACCACCATTCTTCTGCTGACCATCGTTCTCGTCATCAGGCAGCGAGGCAGCGATGCGGCCGCGGTCGTAACCATGAAAGACGTACGTGCACGCATCAATCTTTACACACATACATACGTACCGTCGTCCGTTATCCGACCGTAACCAAAACTCTATGGGTTTGCACTGTTCGCTCTCATTTCAATGTAGAGTTGTCGTTGTGCACGAACTGCGAGTTCTGCTGCGTTTGGCTTGCACTCTCCAGTCACTGCAGGTCGTGAACCGGGATCTGCCCGACTCGGAGACGACGCTCTCCGAGGCCGACTTCTCGGCGGCGTCATCAGGCAAGGTCGCGGAGCTGGCGAAAAGTGGGCTCATCAAATCGTCGGACGGCGCCGATCCGTTGAGCGGCAAGTACGCGGAGGGCGACATTGCCCTGAGCGACCCTAAGGCCTTCGTCGAGAGCAACAACAAGCTGGGTAGGAACGCCATCAAGGATCCCTATCGGTAGGCCAGTCCTCCCCAACCACTTCAAGTCGATTCAGTCTCTGGCCGAAGGGCGAGATTCCGTACGCGCTCTCGACACAGTACGGGCAATTTGCGCGCGCGACCATTGCGGCCGCGATGGACGTACGTTCTCCTCATTGATGGCGATGATAATAGGAGAGAGGATACAGGAGTATCAGCGCAAGACGTGCATTCGATTCATACCGAAGAACGCGACCCATCGTGACTGGGTTTGGATCCACGCGGACGAGGGATGCTACTCGCTCGTCGGAAAGACTGGAGGCCGACAGGTATGCACTCACTCTCGAAGTCCTGCAATTTGCACTGTATCGTATCCGTACGCTCTCTGTCAAGGGCGTACGGTTACGTAGACAGACCGCCGAGAAACTATGCATCGATCAGCTGTTGGCTTTCGGCAGCAATGCGAAACGAACCGAGTCACCGTCGCTCGTTACATGTACGTACACTTGCAGCCACTCTCGTTGGACGGCGGCTGCATCGCGAAGGGCACGATCATGCACGAGCTGATGCACACGGTCGGCTTCTTCCATGAACAGAGCCGGTTCGTTTCCCCTCCCCCCGCTCCGTCCGATTTGCACATCCATCGGGAAATGTGACAACAACGCAGAACGGACCGCGACGATCACATCGACATCGTCTGGCGCAACGTGCAGTCTGGCGCCAACGACCAGTTCCAGAAGTACGACCTCCGACAGATCTCGAACCTGGGCGAGGCCTACGACTACGGCTCCATCATGTGATAGCGCCGCTCGACGACATCACATCAGAGTGAATCGTTGCAGGCACTACGGACCGTACGCCTTCTCGGGCAACGGCAAGAAGACGATCTTGCCGAAACGACAGGTCGGTTGTTTCGACTATCCATTTCTCTCTGTTCCTGTAAGCCGTCGAATTCTAGAGGGGGGGGGCGTTTTAGCAGCTGACTCACGTTTCTCCCATAGATATCGACTTGATTCTCCTCCTTTCATTGAGAGACCGGCAACTTTGAGCAAATCGAATGCTGACTCCAGTTCAGTAGACCTCTCTCTCTTTGGACGATTTTCAATGACAAGAAGTTCTCAATGGATGAGACACGTCCATCGGACACTGCCAGTATGCGTACGATCCGTGCAGGGTGCCGAGCGTCTCGGCCAGCGTGACACCTTCTCGGGGACGGATCTGAGGAAGATCAACAAGCTCTACAATTGCGCCGCCGCCGCTGCCGCATCGAGTGGCGGAAACAGCGTGCAGGCGCCGCCCCCGCCGCCGCCTCAACAGGCACGTGCCACTTGACGATTCTTCTCTATGTGCTTCGCTTGGTTCTCTGTGCAGCAGCACTCCGTCGCCCGTCCTTCGCTTCAACTCCCCGTGATGCCGCCGCCACGAAATATCCCCGGAAACAGTATCTGGCGAACCAGGGGCTAGACCGTGCGTCGTGTCGTCTATATGTCCGTCCGTCCGTCCATCGTCTATCTATTGTATTTGGTTCGAAGAAGTCGTGCGTTGCTCACTCACCCGCCCGCTCGCTCATTGTCATACACATCAACTGCTCGTGCTTCCAGCCAGAGACACAGCAACAGTTTATCATTGTCCGTCCGAGATACGTGTCACCGTCAGCATCATCATCAAACAGCCATCATCGCATGCTGTTCAGTCTTTTCCGTCGGTCACCGCCACACATCGTCGTCATTCATTGTCGTCCGCCTTTCACGCTTCTCAAAGAGATGAAGCGATTTATGCGGAACAGCACGCTTGCCTCCTTAAACGAGCGACTACGATGAGGACCCCACTCACCACCACGACCTGTGCACGCTGATACGCCACATCAACGCAAGCACGACTCTAACGAGAAAGCAGCGTGGCAGAATCATAAACAGGCGGCGGTGGAGGTGGCGGCAGCGGCGGTGGAGGTGGCGGCAGCGGCGGTGGTGGACGAGAAGATGGAGCAAGTGGAGGACACCGACTGGCACTGTCCGTTCTTCGCGCTTCCCGCGCTCGGCTTCTGCGACCAGTACGCCGAGATACGACGCGTCGTCTGCCCCAAGTCCTGCAGCGCGTCGCCGCCAGCCGGCGGCGAAGAAGAAGAAGAAGAAGAGAAAGAAGGAGGAGGCCAGGTCACCGAGAACGGCATCGTCGAGGGCGGCGGCGACGACGGCGAAGGCAACGGGATTGTCGTCGACTCTGCCAGAAGCTAGTGCGCCGCCGATTCACAGTGCGCTCAGAAACGTCACGGGTTGCGAATCGCGTTTATCACCATCTCTCGGTGAGGTGCCGATGCGCTGGTTGTGTACTCTTTCGAAGTGATAACAAGCGCGCTCCTGAGCCAAGTGAACGAAATAAATATGTATATGCTCGTTGTGTGTATGGGAAGCTATATCTCTTTCGTTCTGTCAACTTGTACCACCCCAAATACATACATGTGTATCGTCTGTACCCCCCCCCTCACCGAAAGCGAACGTCTGGCCCACACCGTGAGTGTGCCGTTGTCTTTTCCTTGTCGCCGACACGTGCACTTCTTGATATTATCGTCATCGTCATCATCATCGTCATCGTTATCATGATTATGCTTTCTTGGGATGGTCGAGTGACCGCGCCGATTTGACAAGCTGCACGGCGGCCAGCTGTTCGCAGAGTAGCACCAACAAAACGGCTGCGGCCGCAGTTCCCCGTTGTGTCCAACTTCCTAAACTGCCAGCGACCGGCGCTCCTGCGCCTTCCTGGCCGCCGACACTCGTCGAGGTGAGCCGGAAATGTGCACGACCGCCGGGAACGGCAGTCGACGATCGATCGATCGAGCCGGCAGCAAGCGAGCCAGGTGATGCGCCGCCAGGGCCACGCTCTCGAGCTTCGTCCTGAAACGGTGCGCCCGAATGTATCCGAGCACTGTCCAACCAACCATTCGTTCGGCACGTGCAGTAAGTGTGCGAACGGCCCGCTCGACGGACATCTCCCAGGCCTGAGGACCGACGGACGCGGCCCACGCGTCCACCGTGAAACGTGTCCGCTCCAATGCTTCCAGAAGATTCAGAGAAAAGCCAGAAGTGTCCGCGTCACTGTCGCCTATCAGAAGTCGCTCGGAGTCGCGTCGGGTGTCGCCGAATAAATAGGCGGTCAAAAGGGGATGCGGCAGCGAGGCGAACGAGACCAATATATGACAGACCGCCTAAGTCGTGCAGATGTTTGCATTGAAAAGTAGACATGATAAAATACCAGTGCGAACGGGAGAGGGCAGGCCGCAAGCTCCTGGACGTGCGCAATGAGCAGATCCACGACAAAGTCCTAAATTCGCAAATCGACTTCCTAGTTATTATGACTTGGCGCATACATCTTCGTCGGCGTGCTCAATCAGCTGCGCAATCGGAACGCCAATGGTGGGCGGCGGCGAGGAGACGGAAACCTTCTCGGACGGCTCGTCAAAGTTTTCTTCCTCGAGCGGAGGAAGCGCCTTCTCGGCGACCAACTAATCATTGTTTAGCAGAGAGATATGTGCGAAGGAAATACCTCATCCAAAAATTGGCATTTCGCATCGATGAACGACGTGCATTCCGCGATCGAAATATCTCCAGACGGTCCGCCGATACGGTCAGATTCCGATCGAAGTTTGGTCAGAAATTCGTCGGCATCCTGCGTTCCCATCTCATCAAAACACCGTCATTTGCATACGTAATCTTCGGTGAACGCGCGCTCGTATGGAACAACGACTTCCTTTTCGCGAGGTTCGTCGCTAATCTCGTCCTTTGTCTTCGCCTTTACGGTTTCGCTCTGGGAGAATTGCGCCTTCACTTTCCACATATCGATATACCCATACCTTTCCATTCGTTACAGTCACTGTATTTGTTGAAATCCCTCCGCCGGCAGGTTCGTCCGAATCGGACAGATCGTCGAAAGTTGTGAGCTGGAGGTAAACTGACGACGACATCATGGCGGAACTGCAACATTGCGGACAAGATTTTCAGTACTGCTATAGATTCATACGAAATCGGCGGCAGCACGACGTCTTGTTCATCCTCTTCATCGAGCGAATCCGCGCCGCCATTTCTCCGAGCATCATTCTGGGCCTTTTCGGCGGCAGTAGCAATCGCGAAGCTCTCCAGAAGATCGGGGAAAATGCCCGGAGTCGTCGCCGTCGATGCGCTGCCGTCGTACCCCAACGGGCCTAGCGGCCTCAAGATCACCTAAACTCGCTGTACTTGACAAAATGCAGTTTCCTCACGTCGCCGGCCTCCGTCAGCAGCGTCGTCCTCCTGGAAACTCCGTATCTATTCAGCCCAAATCTGGCGGACGAAAGGGACGAGCG
>JACMII010000040.1:0-13281 GCA_014805405.1 Bunonema sp. RGD898 | reverse complement strand
GATTTCAATCCAATGAATATATTTCCACTAGAACGCGTACACATCAATTCGAGCGCTTCCTGGTGTCCGCCCCATCCACTCAGCACTCGAGCGAGCTGTGAATAGGCGCCAGAGAGTCCCGTGGCAAGAACGGGGCAGAGATCGCTCTGGAATTGTGCTCTTTCCAACCCAGTACACGAAAGGGCTAGACCTTTGTGGAAATGTAGTCGGCCAACTGCTCTGATCGTGCCGTGACGTTTAGCAGAAAGAGTGCCGCATCACGTGCCAGTTGTCCGACATCGCCCTGATCGTTGCCAAATTTCCAATCGAGCCGCCAGTATCATACCTCGGCGTAGAGGAACCGGACCAGGAGAGAGAAGACGAGACATCTCTGAGATTGATCACCTTCGCCCAGTACGAACCACAACAGAGTGGCGTCGTCCGCCATTCGGGAACAGATCTGGAGACATTTTCCCTCTATCTCATCATTGTTTAGCGGGAACCTGATTGAGCAGAAGCACGAACGTCTTCCGGTACTGAGGATTCGAGGCGGACGGCTGGTCCAGCGATGTTTCGCACCTATTTCACGGACGTTCTTACAAAACAGTGATATGCAAACCAAGCCAGAAGCCTCAAAAGGGGCTGCAGCACGGGTTTATGCACCAACAGGCAATGGGTGTGCGTATGAGCAGAGCCGGAGATCAGCTGTTCGAACAGGCGCATTTGCCACACCTAAAACATGTGAATTTGTGTCGTATGATGAGGGCGATACCTGGCAAGTGGTATGCAGAAAGAGCGGCGCGTTGATGGCCCAATGTAGAAGGCGATCTAGCATCTGAAGCGACTCAAATAAAAAAATCCAAACGATTAAAACGGTCAACCTGAGCCGTGAAGAGTCGGTCTAGAAGTGGACCGATCGCGGGCTCCGGCTGGGCGCACACTTCGAGCAGCAACAGCTCGGCAAGTTCACCCGTCAGAAACATGACGCGTTGGACCTGGAATAGGCGGATCTCGTCACTCCACAAGACGAATTTCCAGTCGACGAAACCAGAGCAAAGTCTCAAGGATAGTAGTGGTAGTAGTCAGAAAATGGTCATCTCGGGATGATTCAAAGCGCAATATAAATTGGTGCCTGTTGAAAATCTATCCGTTTTCCGGAATACGCACTAGAAAGAGAGACGTTTGATATACCTGCTCGTAGGCAGGCTCCACTCGTCCCGACGTCGCGTCCAGAATGGCGTCGCACTCGGCCCAGATCGCGTCCCAGCGCCGCTCCCATTCGCCCGGGTCGGAGGCCCAGGCGGCGGACGCCGCCGACGCACGATCCCGAGACGAGGATGCAGCTCCTGTGCAGGCGGCATTCCTTACGAATGCCGACAGATACATACGCAGTTGATCGTCGAGAAAGTCGGCGGCATCAACGGATCCACCGCCATTTCCATTCGTTCCGCCGTTCGTGGCGGTGACGCCAAGCTTCGACAGGAAGCGCAACATCCTTGGAGTGGCGCAAACTGCAAAGATACGGAAGACTTGCAGAACGCCGGGAGCAACACCCCGAACGGCGGCGACACCGACAATGCACACAATGCACAGTTCGTGTATTGATGGATCAAACGGAATGATTTATTTTAACCCGATAGTCTGGCTGCGGCGAACAGTCATGGAAAGCGATTGCGCGTTGCACGATGACTCACGTTGCCTGCAGCTGTGATCGCTTGTTTCGTTGGGTCCTCGTAATGGAACTGTACTGGACTGTACACAGTCCAAATATCAGATCTTTGGTATGTGAACATCGGCAGCACCTGTATTTCGTCGAGTTCATACGAACTCTGTAGTCGTAGCTCTCTAGTTCAACACTTGCATAGCGTTGAATATGACCCTTGTACCGTTGTGTTGTTGCATGCTTGTCCTCTTCAACCGTCCCACCACTTTTGACGTAGTCGTAAACGCAAACACGCGCTCCCACTTTTTACAACTGTCTTTGTTGTGGCGACGGCGCGACTAGCCGTATTGATTCCTTCCCCTCCCCCTCTTCCCTGCTGCCATCACAGTCTCGCTCTCATCTTGACGGCTCATTATTATTCCGCGTCGTCTACTTGAATGTGTGCGCGCTTGCGACGCCCACTTGAGGAGACTTCTCACGCGCTCATTCAAAAGTCCGCCCTCTCTAGATAGCAGCAGCATGATGATGAGTGACGCGGCGACGACGACGACGACGACGACGGCAGCAGCAGTCGCTGGTCAACAGCAGCAGCAGCCAGGAACGTCGTCGTCGTCGAGTGCAGGCGGACCTGCAGCAGCCTTTCGATCCAGCTCGTCCACTTCGACGTCGACCGGCACGCCCGTCTACGACATGCACGACCTGGGTGGGCGCGAATTCTCGAACTTGCGCTATTTGATCGGACGCGCGCAGTCCGCCGTCGTCGATCAGCTCGTACCGGCGTTTTCCCGTTGAAGAAAGAAGGCGTTGCGATCTCGGATTTCATGAGACGTGCCGTCGTCTTCAAGCTCCTTTCCTCTAGGCGCGGCCGAGATGCGAGGGTTCTTGCCATCCTCGCTCGCTCTCTCGCGTTTCTCCATGATCGGTGATGCGTCGTCCTCGTCCTGTGCATGCGTGCGAGTGGAAGGAGCGGGGGCTAAAAGCGGCGGCGGCGGCGGTCCCTCTCACTCAGCGTGCCATTCGACACAGTGGCAGCAGAAGCAGCAGCAGCTGTCTCCTACTTCCCGTGGGCGTGCGTGTGTTTGTGTGTGTAAAAATGAGCAGCCGCTCTCTTTCCGCCGCGGCAAGAGGCGTCGCCCCGCAACCGATCGATCCGGACAGCAGGTGGGGGCGGGCGCAAGCCAAGAGACGTTTTGGCCCCCACCGCCACTGCCCCTGCCCCTTCTTCTTCTTCTTCTTCTTGCCTTGCCCGCGCCCGCTTTGCCTTTTCCTCGACCGCCGCGCGCGCGCGCATCTGGACGACAGCACAGGGCGAAGAGGAAGCAGCAGCAGCAGCAAGCATGAGGTCTGGACCGCAGACGACGAGCCAACCACAGCGCCAGGACCAGTTTGCGGACGCCGTTCGGCCGGCGCTCGGTTCGTGTCTCTCTCGCTCGCTCGAGGGGCTTCCTTCATGACTTGTCCTTGGCAATTTCTACTACGGGGCACGATTCTCAGGTCAACAGAAATGGGCGCGCCAATTTTTCATGCAAGCCCGCTAGTGCGCATGCAGCACGAGCGATAAAGTCAGGCGGGGGCAATGTTTGATGTGGCGGCGCAACGGGGGGGACGAGTAAGAAAGAAGGGAAGAATCTAGAGGCTCTCGAGAAGGCAAACGTCGCTTTGCAGAGGCCCTGCTCTCGGACCTGCAGCACACGACCGAGGTGCTTCGAAGGGGCGGAAAGAAGGGGTACATCGTGACCGATTTGATACCATCTAGCCATCCTCTTCCAGCGCATCCACCACTACCACGACGACCACTACCGAGCAGCACGATCCGCTGTCGCAGCGCGTCAAGACCACCACTGTCAGGTACATGCATTGCTGGGACTACCGTCAAATGAAGACGGCGCGCACAGAACGACGCAGTCCGGCTTCGATAACCTCGACAGTCTGCTGGACGACTACGCGGATCGGCGCAAGAGCTACGGCCAAGGTGCGAGCCAACTAATTTCCCATCCCCTTCCTGCCAAAAGAAGCGAGTGAAAGCAAATAGCGGGGCCAGTTTCTTCAATGAGGGGGGGGGCTTCCGCTGCGCATTTGGCAACCTACGGGCACTGAAGAGGAGTGAGCAAAATCATCTGATTGAAACAAGAGGGAACGCGCGACATCAACGAAGACGTCGCGGCGGAATTTAGATCAGGCGACGGCGACGCGCTCGACCGGAAATCAGCAGCTTCAGAGTCACGACAGGTACTTTCGTCTCATCCCTTTCTCTCTCTCGCTCGCTCTCCCTCGCGTTGCCATCTCTCATCCCTGCAAGCACTCACGTGGGGGTGGAGGAATTTTCCCGTCCCTCTCTCGCTCGAGTGCTTTATTTGCGGATTTCCTCCGGCGCCGCCCGCTCGTCCGCCCCCAACCTCTTCTTTTGCGTCTCCTTCTAGCAGCCCGGCGATCTGTTTGCGCTTTCCCCTCCCACACGCACTTCCTGCCGCTTCTGCTGCTGCTGCTGCTGCCAGTCATCGCTGTCGTCTTTCGCTTGTTTCGTCCGCTGCTCTGGGAGCCGCTATTCAATCGATCGATCGATCGGTCGATCAGTAACACGGGAAAGTGAGGAGGATGTCGACCTCGGTTCCGCTACTGTCCTCGTCCAGTCGACTAGCCTACGAATTTAGCAGCCAGCAGCAGCAACGTCAACAGCGCCAGCTGCAGAACCAGTCCGTCCTCAGCGACATGGTAGCGTCTCATTTCGGAGTGGGGGGCAGGCAAACGCGAGGATGGGAATTCAGCGAGCGCAACGCGACTCGTCAGCCGTCGACTCGGTGATCGGCGCCGCCGACCGGCACGGCATCCACACGATCCCGAAGGGTGACTGCGCCCATTGCGCCAAACCCATCATCGGGCAGGTCAGCACATCCGAAGCGCGCACTTCCGACACGATCGCTAACCCCCTCATTTAGGTCGTGATCGCGCTCGGCCGCATGTGGCATCCCGAGCACTTCAACTGCTGCGAGTGCGGCGACGAGCTCGGCCATCGAGCGTTCTTCGAGCGCGCCAACCGCGCTTACTGCGAAGCGGTACGGCGATTTCTATCTCCCCCTTCCGGTGTAGAACTGTGAAATCACCAGGACTATCACAACCTCTTCTCGCCCCGCTGCAACCACTGCAACGAGCCCATCAAGGATGTCAGTTCCCTCATTCGCCCCTCATTCAAGCGACGCGAGAGTATTCGATATGTTTAGCGCTGCGTCACCGCTCTCGGCAAGACCTTCCACACGGATCACTTTGTCTGCTCCGAGTGCGGACGCGAGTTCGGCGACGACGGCTTCCACGAGAAGGTAGGCCTCCATAGCGGCAATCTTGCCGCGTCACAAGACTCTAATGAATCAACGCAGAACGGTCGAGCCTACTGCCGCGCGGACTTCTTCCGGCTCTTTGCGCCAAAGTGCAAGGGATGCCAGCAGGTAGTAGCGGTGTAACGGGGAGGGGGAACCCCTGCAGCACGAAAACGATCGAGAATTTCAGCCGATCCAAGCGAACTTCATCTCCGCCCTGGGCACGCACTGGCATCCCGACTGCTTCGTCTGCCAGGTAAATCCCAAATCTTTTCTGCTCCCCCTTGTCGTCGTCGTCGTCCGTCCCCGTCCTGTGAAGTGGTGGTGTTGTCGCACGATATCGATTGGTTTCTAAAGTCGTGCGGGGCCGGCTTCGCGGGCGGCGCCTTCTTCGAGCACAACGGCGCGCCGTTCTGCGAGCAGCACTACCACGAGAAGCGCGGCTCGCTCTGCCAGGTTTTGCGCATTGCGCGACAGCCTCCCCCCGCTTCCTACAATTCGTGTGTCACTAACTGAAGGCGTGCCGACGCCCGATCGCCGGTCGCTGTGTCGCCGCCCTCGGGACCAAGTTCCATCCCGAGCACTTCTGCTGCTCGTACTGCAACCGCCAACTGACGAAGGCCACCTTCAAGGACGTCGGCGGCCGGCCCTACTGCCACAAGTGCTACCAGAACACGCACGTCTAGCGGCGGCGATCGAACGTCGTCGTCCAGCTACGAAATCGACTAGCAGAGATCCGTGTGAGCGAGCGGTGTCTCTAGTTCTCCCTCTCCCCACTCTGCTCTTTTTGACGACTTCTTTCTCAATCCAACGAAATGGTTGTGTGTGTGCACGAAAATCCCCATACCAGTCAGGAGTGACCAAAGTCCTACACACAAACGCTGCTGCTGCCGCCGCCGCCGCAGCAGCAACAATGAATGCAGCGGCGACTCGATCTTGGTTCGAGTGTCGTGGATTATTTCGTCGCTGCCGTCGTTCCGACTGTATTGAGTTCGAGTGGAGTGCGCCGTCCAAAGGTCGGCACGACTCGAAGTGTGTTTCGTTCGACTGTCGTGCAAACACGCGCTGTCTTCGGTTCCGAGTGGCGAAGAAGCGGGGATCTCGGAAAGAGACGACGAATGTGAATTCAAGGGCAACGGCTACTTCGAGGCGCAATGCCCCTGCAACGTCACCTACTTCGAGGAGGAGGGCGAGGAAGAGGCCGCCGCCGCCGTCCATTGAAGAAGCACAAAAGTCCGATCAAATCATGCATGACATCTTTCACACGGCCGCCAATCAACCTCCATCCGAGTTAGCTAAATCGCTCTTTAATTCGTAGCCTGTCGTCGTCGCCGTCCTTCTCCTCCTTCTCTTCTCTAGTCGATGATGTCAAGTGCGTTCAGATGGAGCTCAAATAAACGTACATTATCTCTCTCGCTCTCTCCCGTCAATCTCTACCATTCGTAACTGTCTTCTGTTGCATCTATCTGAGCCGTTGTCACCCCCTCTCCGTGTGTGTCTAGTAAGCGTGGTTCTTGACGAAGAGCGACTCGGCCGCGGCGCCCGACGCGTCCTCGCCCTCGTAGGTGCCCAGCGCGGCGGCGCCGTTCGCCGAGGCACGATGCAGCAGCACCTGGGTTTTATTGACGACGATATCATCACGTCCGCCATGGGAACGATACCTTTTGCGCAGCAGCAATGTTCTCATCCTTGCCTTGCCAGGCGCGCAGCACGGACGCCTGCAGCGCGCGTCCGTACGAGAACGTCAGCGCCCAGGGACGGAGCAGGTTCACCTGAATCCGACGGCCATCACTTTCCGTGCAAAATGATGAAGGGAAACGCCCCACCTTGTTGATGGCGTTCAGGTTCTTGGTGGCGTCGAGCTCGGACTGGCCGCCCGAGAGGAAGGTGATGCCGGGCACGGCGGCGGGCACCGCGCGGCGGAGAGCCTCGACCGTCGCGACGCCGATCTGCTCGGGCGTCGCCTTCTGGCTGTGCGACTGGCCCGGCGTGACCATGTTCGGCTTCAGGAGCGTGCCCTCGAGGAAGACGTGATGGTCGGCGAGCGCCTGCACGCTCGTATGCATCACGCAACCATTGATTTTTCATGACGCAACACGTCGGCGGCGGGGGCAAGAAAAGGAGCGCGCGTACTTTGTACTGGTAGGCGAGCACTTGCTCGGTGACCTTCTTGGCTCGCGCCAGATCGTGGTCGCCGTCGCAGAGCACCTCGGGCTCGACGATCGGCACCAGACCGGCGGCCTGGCAGATCGAGGCGTAGCGCGCCAGCACGTTCGCGTTCTCGAGCATCGCGAGATGCGACGGCGTGTGCGTGCCGATGTGCAGCACGTTGCGCCACTTGGCGAAGCCGGCGCCGCCCGCCTACAACGACGACTTTATTCCGTTTCATCACGGAATAAAAAACCTTGAACTGTGCGGCGCGCTCGGCGAGTTTGTCCAATCCCTGGGTGGTGCCTTCGCCGAACGTGCCGGCCAGCGGGACGACGCCCAGATCGAGCTTGATGCCGGGCACGATGCCCAGCTCCAGGAGCACGTCCACGAAGCGACGACCGTCACTCGCCTTCTGCAAGCAACGCTGTCAATTCATTCTGGCGACGGCGATCGAAATGCTCGCTCCGACCTGGTTGAAGGTCTCCTCGTAGAGGATGACGCCCGACACGTTCTCGGCGAGCGAGGGCGTCGTGAAGAGCAGCTGTCGGTAGCGACGTCGGTTCTCCTCGCTGTTCTCGAGCCCGATGTCGGCGAAGCGCTTGCCGATCGTACCTGCGCGCACGCTTGATTGCTAAACACGAGCCGTACCGGTGGACTCGTCGGCGGCCAGAATGCCGCGACCCGGGTGCACGATCTTGGCGGCGATCTCGCGCAGCTCCTGCTTGCGCGCATCGGAAAGCGTGTCCTGGAAGGCGCCGCCCACGGTGGCCATTGCTCGCTGTTGCGGTGATGAACGGAGAGAGAAAAGTCGTCCGACCCTAAATAGGATGACGGTTCAACTCGCAGAGAGAGGGGCGGATGGTCAGATAGTGATAGTGGAGCCACCGCCCGCACGCAAGACAGCGCGGCAGAGCGAGACGGACGAGAGGCGGGAGGAAGGAGGAGGAAGGCTACCGCAGTCGTGGCCTAATCAATGCACACGACACACGGCGCGCCGGCAGACTACCAGTCAACAGAGGTGAGGAGGAGGACGAGGAAAAAGTGGTGGGAACGCTGCTGCTGCTGCTGCCGCCGCGGCGGCGGCGCTTACACACTGTTGACCCCGTCGAGAGCGATGGATCGATGGACGTGGAGAGCGTCCGCTCGCCCTCGCATTTCAACGCATGCGCACGCGATCCATGGTTGACCTTGAAAGACGGCCAGAAATAAACAGCGCAATGTGACTCGACGTCACCGTACGGTATGAGCGTTTTTTCTAGCCGTTTTGAGTTTTGCGCTCGACTCGCTTGTAGCACGGCTCACGGTTGTTTGTCGACGCTGACGGCCCAGTGTTTTCGAGCAGTCGCAACCGTCGTCGTCGTCGTCGTCGTCCTCTCGAATCCGAAGATCTCAACGCCGTTTGTGGCCGATTGTTCTCGTTGCAATGTCGTCGGATAAACGGGTGTATCGCTTTCCGTTGCCGGCCGGTCTCGACGAGCGCAACATTCCTGGATGTCAGCATCGCTGGCGTCGACTCGTCGCCGTACAGGATGACAGGGTTTGCGTACTACGTAGTGTATCGTTCGAAGAAAGAACGCCTTAGCGCTTCTACGTGATTGACTGTCTGACGGAAGTCGAAACCCAGCGGCGCATCCTTCGGTTTCGACTCGTCTACGCCGAGTTGCAGCAGGTCTTTCCACTTGGAATGCCACACGGAACGGGGCAATGAGAAAGGTGGTCGACATGCGACTCATCGACGGCGAACCGGCGCTACTTCCAATCCTGGGCCCTCGAAGTGTGTCCGATCCGTTCGCGGCGGTCTACGCGCTCGACGTGCAACGGCTGGTCTTCGTGCGCGTCGACGACGGCCAACACGTCAAGTTAGTGGTGTTGTTTCGACGAAGATTCCCATCGTACAGTCGCTTTCTCGTGCACTGCCATGCGACCGGTCACGCTACGGTCGCCTCCGAACGCTTGGTCTTCTCGGCGCCACGTCCACAACGCTTCTGGCACATCTCCGGTCCGTTCCAATGCGCGCGCATCCTCGTCTTCGGCACGGACGTCGAGGAGCCCTGGATGAGGACGGAGCCGAATGCGCAGCTCTTTGCGCTCAAGGTCAACTCCGACGACGAGGCGCTCGACCTTGGCGACCCGCTTCGATATATACAGCAAGTCGTCGGCCCGCAAAACTACGGTTTGCGCTCACTGTACAAGAGCGAATCGACATTTTGTCAGGCGCTCCGGGCGGACCAGAATACCGCCTCGATCCACGGCTGTTGATTCTCGGCGCCGACGGGCGCTCACTGTTCGGACCGGTCGTCAGCCAGTGAGCACTCTTCGCAGAACACTCCACTCACGGAGGAGTGGCATTTAGCACGTCAGCGATCGTGCGCTTCATGCTCGGCTTCGAGATGCGTCGTTTGCCGACGCGAAACGTCTGGCGCTACCGCTGGCGTCCGTCCACCTTCTTCGGACTCACGCATCACGAGATGCGTCGTATTGCGATTCCGGCGCCCGGTCGCCGCTACGTCGTCCTGCCGCAGAAGAATAGCACCATACCCCTGCATCACAGTTACAGACTTTTCGACATCCAGCTCAACGAGCACGACACGGGACTGTGGACGACCAAGAGCGTAGCGCTGCCCGAGGTTGTCTAGCGCATTTCTTCATATAGACTGACGAAATACGCGTGTGATATCGGCTGCTTAGGATGTGCGTGATCGCGAGTTTCTGGTACTTGCGTCGCGCACCGTGTCACACGTCCTGTCGACGACGACGCTGAAGGAAGAGATTCGCATCTCGACGGGCGTCGTCCAGTCCACGACGCTCCCGCGACTCGAGGAGATGGCCTACCATGCGTATCGACAAACGTTGCCTCAACCGCTCGACGAACACGCACGCAAACAGCTGGACCGAGTCACTAGGATCTTACTCTTCTAGCCATAACACTAATAGTCATTATCACGTATCATTGCGTTCACATGATAAAGAATACGGGCTATTGAAGCAGCGAGTGATGTGATGTCTATTATCGGCATCAAGCGTCCGCCCGGCTGTGCGTCAAGCGAGAGGAAACTGGCATGCTTGCAATTCGATAGTGTGGCGGCGGCAGCAGCAGGTAGAGAGGGAGGGAGGAGGCAAATCGTCGTAGGACCGTCGTCGTGCTAGCTACCCCTCGATGCTTCCGCTCGTCTTGTTATTTGCTTTTCCCTCCTCATCGTCTCATTATGTCATACTTGGCTTTTTCTTCTCCCACCATGATCCCGGTCGTACATACGTGTGCTACCGGGCACGGCTCTCACGCTTATGCGCGTCATTATCTACGAACGAAGTTGGTTGGCTGGGAGCCGACGACGAGTGATGGAAAGGCTGGCCTAGCAACTCAATCCCGCCCGCCCCCGCCGCCCTTCTCGCTTGACCGAGCGGAAAAGGTGGGAAATGGCGACGGGGGCGCGCGTCCCGCGTCGTCGAAGGGTAGACCACACATGCGCGTGCGCGCGCACAAAATTCAATCTGCGGGTACGGAATAACTCGCTTGAGCGCTGACGCAGCTACAATTCTCCGCCTTCTCGACTTTGACCTAGGCTGCCCCCCCTCCCCGTGGCCGTGTGACTGTCAGTGTCAATGGCTGGCGGTGGTTCCCGCCGCCGCCGCCGCCGTTCTCTAGCCGCCGAGCCCGTATGCTCACTGATGATTGTGACACCTAGCGCGAGTAGGCGGACGACGACAAGTGTCTCGACTAAAGCGGTCGGGCGCCCCCTCGTCTCACCCGCTTTTGTCGGCCGCCCACTTTTTCGTGTGACGCCGCGCGTTTGTCACCACCACTATTCCTTCATCCTTGGCTAGCCCATTAATTTCGCGCGTGCACACACACGCGTCTGTGGGACTTTCCCTTCTTGGACGACGACGACGACGGCGCTCTCGCCACAAACAGCCCTTCCGCATCGCATCTCATTAGCGGGTGGTGTGGTCTTCGCTCGTCGCACTAGGGCACACCGTGTGTACGTGTGTCAACGGTGCGCTCACGCAGCCCCCCCCCCCCCTCATCGTCATTTTCAATTCCCCTCCTGCCCGCCCGCCCGCTTGGTGAGCTGTTTCCGCATGCAAGCTGTCTGCGGCCTGTCGCTCTCCGACTTCCTGCAGCGTTCCGCAGAGTTTCTGCAAGATTGGCGAGGTAGCACCTGTCATGGCGCGTCCGGTGGCACGTCATGACACGTGCGTCTCATTCATTTGCCTCTCTTGTCGGACGACAAAAAAGATGAGGGAGGGGGGGGGCGGCGGTCGTCTGATTGCAACGGGCGCAGTATTTACTTGGCTGCTGTCGCTTCGTCGCCGTCGCCGCCGCTGCTATACTCTCTGTGATATTCAACCTACACACATGCACGTACGCATCTTTCAATTTCTCATCAGCATCACTGATGCCACACCCCATAACCATTATCGTCTTTCTTTCTCTCCTCCTCCCGGCATATTCATACGTGTGTGTGTATGCCCCTAAATTCTCGAGAATTGGCAGACGCTTGAGTGCGCTTGAGCGGAACCGCCCACTCCGCTGAGGCATTCAGCGAGCTCACTTTACGTGGTATGATAGGCTGAATTACACTTCTTCTGCAGCATATTACCTGCCGTCATTGACTCGTTCCCATTTCTGGTCACGTCGCCAGTCGCCCTTTCTGCTTCCACCACTGCATGAAAATCCCTTTTGGGGTGCCACCGCGCTTAATGCACAATCATGGACAGGGATGCCCGCAATGTTCATCATCGCTGCCGTCACAAGCAATGCACTCAGACGATAGTGAGACGCGCACTTGTTGACGTTATTGTTGTTGTTGTTGTGATCTCGTTCGTAGTCAGCCGCCAACGTCACCATCTCCCTTTCGGGTGGCGCCGGCGGCAGTGTCAACTCCTGGCACCGGCTAGTAGACGGGTGGGCAGGTGCTTTGCGAGTTTCCCGTCCGCCCGCTCATCCACCCCCTCCCCCGCCCCTTTTCCTTCCTCACACATTAACTGCGCACTCTCTTGGGTTCAGACGGAACGTCTACTCTGCGCGCGTATCATGTTGACACCGCTTCTGCTGCTCCTCGTCTCGTCCACGACGACGGCGACGTTTTCGCTGGTCGGCAACTACGGGGCAATGGATCTGCAACAGCTGCAGCCAGGCTCGTCGTCGACGGCGTCCAGACCACTGGCCGCTGGCGCCAGGAGAGATGTAAGAGTGAATAGCGTCGTTGAAGAACGCGTCACCTCTAATCTTCTTTAGCTCGCAACGGTTCGCATCTTTTCGCCACTCTACGGCTTCGAGGCGATGACGCAGCAGCAACAACAACAGCAGCAGCAGCAACAGTCGGACGAGGTGGCACCTGAAGGCGGCGGAGCGCTGAAACTGCTCGAAGCGACGCCGGTGATGGTCGCAAACCCGGTCTGGCACCTGCTGAACCGAATGGGCGCCATCTACAAGCTCGTCCGGCGGAGAGACGACGAGCAACCGACGCGGCAAGCAGCCACGAGCAATTTGTGATCTCGGTCAGGGCGACGACGACGACGACGACAGCAGAAACACGCACACGAGCACCCGGTCGACGACCGCGTGTGGAGAGTGTACAAATGTGGCGGCAGCAGCAGCAGCATATGCCAGCCAGCGCAGACATCGGACAGGCAGCGAGAGTAAACAATAGCGCGCTCGTGATATGTCTGGTCGTCGTTCGAGTGAAAGCGCCGTCGTCGTCGTCGATGCTGTCCAGTCAGTCGGGCGCCTGAGAGACCATTGGGGTGGGAGGGCGCTTTGCAAGCGGCCAATACCAAGAGAGGCGCGACGCGAAACTCACTTCACCCGCGCGTCCGTCGTCGCCCACACACACATTTATTCGCCCATGTATGCGCGCGTGCTAGGTCATACATGTCGTCATTCTTTCGCTTGCTAGTGATTTCTAGGTGCCATCGTAGTGTGAGGGAAATAAGTTACTAAATTAAAACAACATGTAGCGTGTCAGCTCGCCACACCGGGCCGGCAAGTCTCTCTCTCTCCCTCTCTTGCTCGTTCTCAGTTCCGCGTCTTGTGATTATTTCTTCTTTCCGCGACACTCGCCGTTCGCGCATCCTCCGCCGCCTCGTCCGCCACCGCCCGAATAGCCGCCGCCGCCGCCGCCCATCATGTCCGGTCCGTAGCCGCCGCCGCCCGAATAGCCGCCATTGCCGTAG